>MDKI01011478.1:0-66723 GCA_005239505.1 Nicotiana paniculata | reverse complement strand
AAATACAAAATAAAAATGAAATGTTGAATGTAATTTATCATATACGTAAATCAACATAATAGTGGTATATTTATAATGTAATTCAAGAGATCATATTTTCTTAGATAATTGTGGTAATCAATCAAAATAATTTAATCTTATATATTAAGTAGCTATGAAAGAGTCTCATAGGTTGAATTAGCAAATAAGCTGATAGTTAAGATTTTACAAAACCAATATGATTTAATGTGCTCAAATAAACTAAATCACATTTTGACATGATATTAACAACCATCTTAAAATAAAGTGTTGGATTACTTTGAATTTGAGATGAGAAATCTTTTTTTATTAGAATGACAAAAGTTTAAATTAAGAAATTTCAAGCAACTCATTAAAATTTCAGAAATATAACAAATTTATAATATAGATAATTTTAATAATGATTGGAATTATTATTAAATATTATGTCAAAAATAATATAGAAAGAAAATTTAGTTTTTAATCTTGAAGATCGAGAAAGCCACTGGGCAATTTTAAGACAATATCTATTAGCTTATTCGTTTTGGACCATGTTAGTTTTCATTTTATTTGTAGCACAACCAATTAATTACGATATTTGAGTACCATTCAAAAGTTATTCGATAATTATATGATTCATTTAATTTAATTACGGTGAACTTTTATTATTGGATAGGTGAGACGATAATTATGATTTAGTTAAAACCATAATCTAACATGCTCAAACAAATTAGATTATACTTTTAACATTCTTTACTAAAGTCCGCGCAATACGCGGATCGTAATACTAGTAAACTAGTTAAAAATAGGATCTTTTAGAAAACCCTAACAATCTGCAAGTCCCTGGCAACACAAAGCAGAGTTTCTATTTTACACCATCCATAAGGAAATTCTCGTCCATCAAATTAACGCTCATGTAACTTATAGCATGTTTGATCAAGTTTTTTTTTTCTGGGGCCAAAAGTGCTTTTTTGGCCAAAAATTGAGGTGTTTGAGCCAAACTTTTGGAAGGAAAAAAACTTTTTTTGAGGAGAAGCAGAAACATTTTTTGAGAAGCAGAAAAAAATAGCCTCTTTCCAAAAATATTTTTCTGAGAAACACTTTTGAGAAAAATACACTTAGAAGCAGTTTTCAAAAGATTGACCAAACACTAATTACTGCTCAAAAGTGCTTTTCAAATTAATTAGCCAAAAAATGCTTTTGAAAAAAGTATTTCTCAAAATAAGCTGATTTTAGAAGCTTGGTCAAACATACTATCACTAACTTCTTCATGAAATTGTTCAAAGCTTTCCCACCAAGATCAAGCCTTTTCACTCCACAATTCAATGTGAAATTACGAAACACGGGTGAGGCATGAGTAAATGAAAATCCACAGTCCACGACTAAGCTGTATTTGGCTTTAAACACAATCCCATAAGGGCGACAAGATGCCTCGTAGAGATGGACCAAATAGGGCGGATCTGAAACATAGAGAGCCTTGAAATTGAAATCTTCGAACCACACCCAGAAGCTTCAAGCGAGCTTTAATGGCGTCTCTGCTTGTCCATCCGGTTTTGATCCTCAAACACAAATGTTTATCACATTTTCAAGTCTAAATTTCAATACCTAATTGGGTTTAGTACTAGGTTGCAAACCACTAGATTCATTCTTCGCAAGACCGGCAACGGAATTTCGAAAATTCTCAACAAACAAGCCTTTGAATCTCCCCTCCAAAATCCGAATAAATATTCAAATAGCGAAGCACAACAACAATAACCAAAATAAGCGTTTGAAGGCTCATTCATTGTTTACAGTAGTGTGGAGGGGAAATAGGGTTTGGGAGTGAGAAGAAAGTTGGAATTTTCGGCCCGAGTTTCTGCCTGATTTTAGTTTAGTTAATTTTTAATCAAAATCACTAGTATCGCTCTCTTTACACGCGTGTTACACATAATTTGTGTAACTCAACTATGTCAATACCACATAAGCTCGGTCAATGATCATAGGGATTTAGAATATACGATTTGAACTAGTGTAAGTGTTCAATTGGCAAAATGATAAGTTTGAGGACCGTGACAAAGTGTCACAAGTATAAGTGTCACTTAGTATAAATGGCACAAGTATAAGTGTCATTTAGATAAACTAAAGCCGTTGCATATTGCGGTTCCTTTTTTATTTTAATTAGTTTTAGTATGTGCGTTCAATTAAAAATACATACATTAACGTTAGAATAAAATACAACATTTGTTTAAATGATATGAATAATTTTACACATAGTAATTATATTAAATATCTTTTGAATAAGCGTAGATAATGAATTTAGTTAAATTAATTGTACATTATTATGTAATTATGCATATCTTATAATATAATTTATAAATATGTTAAATTTTATCTCACATAACATCTCTTTATGAATACATTTTGGCTTCTAGAATTTTGTCCTTATTTCTTTAAATTTGCATTTAACCAATTTAATTCGTAATACCATAATTAAATTTTATTTTATATTCTAATTTCTTGTATCGCCGATGGTCTATTTCTGAAAAATAATTATATACTCTAAGATATGGGTAAACTTGAAAATAATTTTACCTTGATGAATTTGGAAAGAAATACACTTGGAATATTTTTCTAGTTAGTTAATCAAATCCAGTGAAAAAAGGTCAATTCAAATACTTAATTATATTTTCATTACTAGTAGAATTAATTTATTTTTTGAGGATTTAAACTATTAATATTAGCTCATATAATAAAATAAATGTTTAATATAACTATAATTTTATCCACAAAATTCTTTTGTCAAATGATAACAAATCGAACTTTTGCACTTTTTGTTTGTCGTAATGTTAGTAAATGACTTTTGTCAATCACTTTTCTCTCTCTCGTTCTCTTGCTATTATGAAATATTTCGTAATTATTTTGTCTACTAATGTTTTAAAATCTATACTAATATTTATATCTAATTATTGATCGAAGAATAAAACTAATAGCCAATGGACCAATATCACATTGAATACTCATAGCATTAATAGGTTAAATATTGATTTGAATAAAGGACAAAGCAAACTACTTCCTCTTTCTTTATTTTATTTTTTTTACATCATAATTGTTGATCTAATATTTAGCATGATTATATAATTTTTTTGGGATAAAAAATGTTCAACTGTTAAAATTCATATATAAGGTAAAACATATATATTTCTAGTGTTATTTTAATTATAGTTTAATTTTACATGCATATAAGATAAAACCTTAATAATTTTAAAGTCCTAAATACAAGGACATCTTAGTTAATTCAAATAAGGAAAGATATAATAAATCTTATTTAATTTCAAACTCATAAATATTAGCTAGAAGAATAATTATTGACTATTTTTTCTAGTGTGAACTCTATTTTAAAGGGGTAAAAAAGGTAAATAACATTTCTTAAGGGGTTTCACACTTTATTATAGTATAAATATAAATTTCCCGGGAGAGAAATATGTAATAGCTTGGATAAAAGCGACATTCGATTATTCTTTATTCTTTTCTAGTTTGGCTTCTAAAGTGCAATTTGGATTTAGTTTCAGATTTAAATCGAAATAGTTAGTTTTTAGATTTGGTTCTTGAACAAAATTGTACATCTTTAAATTTAGAATAAATTACACAACGTTCACGTATTATTAGCTCAATTGTATTGCTTACCCTTAAAATTGGATAACAATTGAATTTATACGCTGTTTTAATAATATGTGATCTAACTTGATACAAATCGAGAAAACAAATTAATATTGAAATAAATGATAGAAAAATAAAAGCAAACCACATAAGTTGAACAGTCTTAGCCATGAAAGTTGGTCACCCTCGAGTCAAAAAGTGTCTCAATCGATGTCGGAACAGGATGACAAGATAATAAGAACTAGAAATAACATCGTATTACTTTGGGATGCGTGTTACAATATGCGCTACAAATAATGAGACCCCCTTTATGTAGTAGAGGAGTCATACTTTTGATAGAATTCTAAGGTAAGAAATCTCATGATTTGCTAATTAGTCGGTCTCTCATTAATACGTGCCGAGATTCTCGCTGTGATATTCGAGCGGTTACGGATATTTCAGCCTTCCATTATTCGCTCCGACAATATTTCCTCGAGCTTGATCAGAGTCGGGGTCGGTTCTGAAGCTACGGGCTAGATGATCTTGAAGACGTATGTTCTAACTTCGTACTTTAACTCGAAGGAACCCAGAGCCGATCTTCAGTTCATCACGTTTCAGTCCCGATCCTCGTGCAATAGGTGAGCCCAATTTTGACCATATACTTGCATATCCTCCTGTATTTTACAAGGATATTAAATATTTTGTTATAAAAGTATATGGTGTATCCACAAAGCATCTTTATATAATATATAATAAAATCAATGTGTAGAACGTACGTGGCGCAAAATCGGGGCATCGGCTCAATTTTGAAACTCACTTCAGAACACAAATAAATCGATCCTAGAGGGTCCTCAATTATTTTTCTAATTGTAGTTGCAAAGCATGTTGATTGCCTACTCATTTAATGCTTGATATATTTATTATAAGTTAAAGTGATTTGTTATATCGGACGGTAAAAATGCATATTAATTTTGTTTTGCATTATTTAGTCCACTGATATATTAGATGCTTATCTAAATATCCAAATATTGATTAAGTTTTATGCCTTTCACGGGCATAAATGGCCTTTTGTTTATTCGGCCTGCTAACAGACATTTGAGTATTTTGTGAATATCAATTGTGAATCCATTATTACTATATATAATAAGGGACAATAGAAATTTTTTTATGGTCCTCCTCCTCATGTTACATTACAACTAGGCATCCCAACTAAAAGGGCTTCCTCTTTCAAATTCACCCTTGTATTTATCCTATATTACTTTATCTACTAAAAGATATTCTCCATAGATCAAGTCACTTTCCAGCTTTTTGGGTAAGACATAGCCCTTTAGACTTACTTTTACAGGTGACATGACATTTACTATAACTTCTTCGTAAGCCTCCTTTTTACTCCTACTATATTTTTTTATTATTACTCTTTATGTTTCAATTTAGTTGAGGTAATTTTGATTATGCACAAAGTTTAAGAAAAAAAAAAGATTTTTAAAATTTGTGATCTTAAAAGTTTTAAGGAGTATAGATTTTGTGGGCCATGACATTTGTATGGTTATAAAAAGGTTCTCATTAGGGGTAAAATAGATAAAATGAAGAGTTTAAAGTTGAATTATTTTTAAATTTAAAAATATATCATTTATTTTGAAACATACTAAAAAGGAAAGTACCTCATCTAATTTGAAACCGAGGAAATATTACTTAGGTTCTCACATCCATTTTGGTAAATTTAAAACTTCGAGGTTATTTTAAAACACTTTTAGTTTTTGGTGATGCCATCCTGATGCCTTAATTGTCAATCCTTCCACTACAGAAATTATGGCAAAATTTAGTGAACACATATTTTTTGTTAACTTCTTCCACCATGATTCTGAAGTACCTTCCCTGCATTTTTACTCTTAATGTTTTATATTTGCATCATCCTTTTCATGTTCTCCATTACCAAAATACACTAAAGTTGCACCTGCTATTTCAACAAATAACAACCTTCTCCCAAATGTTAATTCTTATTTTCATCAAAGGTGAATAATTTGGAGACGGAAAAGTGTGAAGATTAAGGTAACTAGGTAAGTAAGTTCATTTTTTTTTTAGGATTTCACACGTTCAAATATGAATAAAAAAATTGAGGATGAAGATGCTCGAGGAGCTTACCAAACAAATCGAATCGGGAGAGAAGAAAATTGAGGCAAATGATAAGAAAGTAGAAACGTACAACTCCCGGGTTGATCAGATACCGGAGGCACCTCCAATTTTGAAAGGAATGGATTCAAAGAAATTTGTACAGAAGTCGTTCCCTCCAAGTGCGTCTCCGAATTCTATTCCCAAGAAATTTCGTATACCAGAAATCCCAAAGTACAATGGGACTATCGATTCCAACGAGCATGTCACCTCCTATACATGCACCATCAAAGGTAATGATTTGGAAAATGATGGGATCAAATCTATTTTATTAAAGAAGTTCAGAGATACTCTGTCGAATGGGGCAATGATTTGGTACCATAATCTACTGCCAAATTTCATTGACTCATTCTCCATGCTTGCGGATTCTTTCGTAAAGGCACATGCCAGGGCCATAAAGGTTGTGACAAGAAAATTAGACCTTTTCAAAGTAAAACAGAAGGATAATGAAATGCTTAGGGAGTTCGTGTCTCAGTTCCAAATGGAACGCATGGAGTTGCCACCAGTCATAGATGATTGGGCTGTTCAAGCCTTCATTCAGGGGATGAATGAACGAAGTTCGATAGTCTCACGTCAATTGAAGCAAAACTTGATTGAATATCCGGCGGTGACCCGGGCCGATGTACATAATCGATACCAATCAAAGATCAGAGTCGAAGATGACCAATTAGGAACTCCTTCCGGTTTCGCATATCCGAGCAAGACTGCAACCAGAAATCAGAGAGATAACGATAGGGAACCTCGGTCAAACAAAGACCGATATCAACCATACATCGGAGATCGCAGGAACGATGATCCCGAACGTAATTCCGCCTGAAACGATCGAAGAAGTGATCGAGGACAGAGTTCTCGGGGACTTATGAGTAAAAGTAGTTTCGATAAGCATGTCGATCCCACAGAGGCACCTCGATTATCGAAGTATAACTTTAATATCGACGCATCAGGTATTGTATCGGAAATTGGAAGAATCAAATATACTAGATGGCCCAGGCCCATACAGACTGATCCTTCCCAAAGAAATCCAAATATGATGTGTAAGTATCACGACATGCATGGCCATAGAACCGAGGATTGTAGGCAACTAAGGGAGGAGGTAGCCCGTCTATTTAATGAGGGTCATCTTCGAGAGTTCTTAAGTGATCAAGGAAAAAGCCATTTCAGAGAAAGGGACGCCAACAAGAAAAACGAATATGAAGAGTCACAACATGTGATTCATACGATCATCAGCGGGGTCGATATCCCACAAGGGCCCGTGTTCAAACGCACTAAAGCATCAATTACAAGGGATAAACAGACTCGAGATTATGTGCCAGAAGGGACCGTATCATTCAACAATGAGGAAGCAGAAGGAATTTCTCAACCCTACAACGACGCTCTGGTAATTCTATCTTTATGAATAAAGTTCAAGTTAAGAGTGTTTTAGTGGATCCAGGTAGCTCGACAAATATCATCTGATCGAGGGTTGTGGAGCAGCTCGACCTACAAGATCAAATCGTGCCCGCAACTCGGGTCCTGAACGGTTTCAACATGGCCAGCAAAATAACTAAAGGAGAGACCATTTTACCAGTGAACGTGGATGGAACTATTCAAGAAATCAAGTTCCATGAATCGAGGGCGACATGAGGTACAACACCCTACTCGGGAGGCCCTGGATTCACAATATGAGGGTAATCCCTTCGACTCTCCACCAAATGATGAAATTTCCGACACCGGACAGGGTGAAAACAGTATATGGGGAGCAACATGCTGCAAAGGAAATGTTTGCGGTTGATGAGGTAATACCAATATCGGCACTTTCGACGTCAAAGGGATCGGAGGACAAAGGAAAACAGGAGGCCAAATAGCAACCACAACCACCAGCCTTGCTGAATCGGAGAAGCAGGGAATGGAAGAAGAAGACGACGATTATTGGATCCTTCGATCCTTCATTATTCCTGAAGATTTCGATGCCACAAAATCAACAGTCGATGATCTGGAGCAGGTTATGTTGATCGAGTACCTGCCCGAACGAAAGGTATACCTAGATACGGGGTTAACCTCCGAACTCAGGAAGAAACTCATTAAATTTCTTATTGATAACATGGATTGTTTTGCTTGGTCCCACTTAGACATGACGGGAATCCCACCAGAAATAACAACACATCGATTGAGTTTGGACCCAAAGTTTAGGCTAGTGAAAAAAAAGAGAAGGCCCTAGTCCGAGGTAAAACATGTATTCATCAAGGACGAGGTAACTAAAATTCTCAAAATAAGATCCATTCAGAAAGTAAAATATCCCGAATGGTTAGCAAATATAGTCGTATTCCCTAAAAAAGTAACAAACTTAGGATGTGTGTAGATTATAAAGATTTAAATAAGGCATGCCCCAAAGACTCTTTTCCTCTTCCTAACATCGATCGCAACATGATCGATGCCATGACCTGCCACGAGACCCTTAGTTTTCTCGATGCCTACTCAGGGTACAATCAAATTCAAATGAACCCGGAGGATCTGGAAAAGACTTAATTCATCACTAAGTATGGCACATATTGCTATAACGTAATTCCTGTTGGGCTAAAATAAAGATGGTGCTACCTACCAATGCCTAGTAAATAAAATGTTCGAAGAAAAAATAGGTAAGTCAATGGAAGTATATCTTGATGATATGTTATTTAAGTCCCTACGCACAGAGGACCATTTGACACATTTGCAGGAACATTCAAGACACTGAGAAAATACAACATAAAGCTCAACCCCAAAAAATATGTTTTCGGGGTCGGTTCGGGCAAGTTCCTCGACTTTATGGTGTCAAATCGGGGGATCGAGATCAACCCCAATAAAATCAAGTCTATCAAAGACATCATAGTCGTGGACAACGTTAAAGCCGTGCAAAGGATGATAGGGCGGATGGACACCTTAGGTCGATTCATCTTGAGATCGTCAGATCGGAGTCATAGGTTCTTCTCACTACTCAAAAAGAAGAACAATTTTGCATGGACCCCAGAGTTCCCATAGGCGTTAGAAGAATTAAAACGATACCTCTCGAGTCCACCATTGCTTCATACTCCAAAGGCAGATAAAAAGCTCTACTTATACTTAGCGGTGTCAGAAGTTGCGGTAAGTGTTTTCCTAGTCTGAGAAGAGCAAGTTACGCCATTTTCTGTTTATTATGTTAGTCAAACCTTAGGCGAGGCCGAAACCCGGTACCCGCACTTAGAAAAATTGGCACTTGCCCTAATAAGTGCTTCTAGGAAATTAAAACCGTATTTTCAATGTCAAACAATATGTGTGATAACCACTTACCTCTTCGTAATGTCTTACATAAACCCGAGTTATCGGGCCGATTGGCCAAATGGGCCGTCGAACTCAGTGGATATGATATCGAGTATGTACCCCGAACAACCATCAAGTCTCAGATTTTAGCAGACTTCATGGCCGACTTCATGCCAGCCCTTGTATCCAAAGTTGAAAAAGAACTTTTGATAAAGTCGGGTACATCATGGGGGGTGTGGACCCTTTTTAAAGATGGTGCTTCGAATGTGAAAGAATTCGGGCTAGGCATCGTTCTGAAGCCGCCAACGGGTAATACAATTAGGCAATCTATCAAAACTGCTAAATTGACTAACAATGAGGCTGAGTACGAGGACATGATTGTAGGTCTCTAACTGGCTAAAAGCTTGGGAGCGGAAGTCATCGAGCCAAATGCGACTACTTGCTGGTGGTAAACCAAGTCAACAGAACCTTCGAGGTTCGAGAGGATCGAATGCAACGGTATTTGGATAAATTGCAGGTAACATTACATTGTTTTAAAGAATGGACTTTGCAACATGAACCTCGAGAACAAAACAGCGAGGCAGATGCCCTTGCAAATCTGTGATCATCAGTCGAAGATGATGAAATCAGCTCGGGAACTGTCGTACAATTCTCCAAGTCACTGATCGAAGAAGGCCATACCGAAATAAACTCCATAAGCCTAACATAAGATTGGAGGAATAAATATATCGAATATTTGAAAAACGGAAAGCTCCCATTGGACCCTAAGGAATCAAGGACTCTACGAACAAAATTTGCTCGATTTGCATTGGCTGAAGATGAAACATTATACAGGAGGACGTTCGATGGACCATTGGCAGCATGCTTGGTACCAGGGGACACCGATTATGTCCTACGAGACGCCTTCAATGTAGCCTCTTTTTCAGACAAGATGACCCACAAAAACTTTAGTAAATCTATTTACAGTGGACTAAAAGTCGGGGTCAAGATTGGACAATAATGCCCCTGCAGAATCCTTGTGCGACCGTATAATGGTCGCAGACCATGTATGCGGTCCGCATAATTGCCACTTGCATCACAGAACTTCATATCTTCAAGCCCAGGTTTCCACCGCATTTCAATTATGCGGTCCCTATATCCGTTATGCGATCGCATATTCCATCGCAGAAGTGCTATGCAGATTCCTTGATTGCAATTATGCGATTATTATGCGGTCCGCATAAGTGTTATGCGACCGCATAACGGACCACACACTCTTCTCTTCAGTTGGCCATGAGTCTGCTTCAGTTTGCGGTGATTATGCGGTCCGCGTATAACTTCTGCGGTCGCATACTTGCAACATTCTTGTCCATTTGTGGCCTTTTGAATTCTTTACCATGTTTTAGGTCCTCAAGTCTCATGCATTGCAAAACACCAAAACTTCATAAGAATTAACTAAAAATGCATTGAAAGACGAGCTAAAGTCTATGTAATTGGTATCAAAAGTGCCGAAATTCGACGACACATCAACACCCCCAACTTAAACTCTTGCTTGTCCTCAAGCAACTAGAACAAAATGATCCTATCCTATACTACTTCTATTTTCGACATGTCACAAAACAGTAGTGACTGTAGATGGTTTTGACTGTCAGCTAACAAGCATGTAACTTCTTTTATTTACCCTTCATGGAAGACAACTAACACTTAACAATTCGACCAATCAGCTTGTGAACTTTGAGCCTCGAACAAAATAACAAAATGCTACTCACAACAAAGTGTGCACTTGTATTCTACTTCAAGAACCTAACTTCTGCTAAATCTTGTAATTCATGCGCGCTTGATGTGCCGGAGAATTTCGGCACATTTAATACCAGTTGCTTAGATTTTAGCTCGTTTTAAATGTAATTGTCTTTTATACTTATGTAATTTTGATGTTTTTCAGTACATGAAGCTTGAGGACCCAAAAACATGAAAATGGAATCAAAAAGCCGAAGAAAGACAAGAATGGGAAAAATGTGACCGCATAGTTGAAAATGCGGACCGCAAATCCAACATGCGGACCGCATAATGCTCAGGTGAACCGCAGAGTCCAACAGTCAGTGTGGTCAAATCCAAGTGAAGAAATGCAGTCCATTATGCGACCGCATAACATGTTTGTAGGCCGCATAATGGATTGCAAACCTCCTATAGAAGTGGCTGAAAGCATAATTGTGATGACACTATGCGGCCACATATCAACAATGCGGACCGCATAACTGGAACGCAGTGACTTCCTGGAACTAGGGTTTTGAAGATGCGGTGAGATTGAAGAGAATGTGGACCACATATCTGTTATGCGACAGAAATGCGGTCACATATTTGACCTGGAATTTTTGTCCGAAATTGGCCTCGAGTTTTAGCCCACTATAAAGATTTATTGGGATTTTGTGGGGGCATCTTGTCTGGAAAAAGAGCTACAATCCAAACTTTGAATAGTCCCATCCTTTGGAAGTTTTCAATTGAAGAATCTTGCACTTTTGTAAGCATTTATAACATTTAATATTCCTTTGCTTTTGTATTTTAACATGTGTGGCTAGTTTTAAATACTAAGGTTGTGGACCCTAAATGAGTGTTTAACATTGAATATATGTATAATGGTTGCTTGATATTGATTTACTTCTCATTCTTTGTTTATGGTTAGTGGTTGCAAACATTAGCTAGCGCCATTATATTCTTTCTCTACTTGAAAAAGTGAGTTAGGGTTTGGTAGGAGTAAATATCAAAGACTCAAGGTTTTAAACCTTGTTTAATGGAATCACTTAGGAAGAAGTGTATTTTATTTGGTATGAATTGTACTCTTAATTGCAACTTTTTTATATTTGGAAAAATCATAAAGAGAAATACTACCCAGCTATTGAAAAATATTGGGTAGTCATTTAGAAATCATTTGCATATCAAAAAGACCTTCCATTACAAATATATCATATTAACACCGATAGCATTACATTTCATTGAAGGGGACACAACCTTGGTTTAGAAAATCAAATTAATTACTATCTTATTTAATCATCCTTGTTATTAAATTACCATTCAATCTACTACAATACTTTTGTTACTCTAACGGAATAGAAATACGAGTTAAGTTAAGATTCACACTACTCAAGTAAACTTTTCACGCCTATTCCTTGTGGGATTCGACCCCAACCTTGTTGGGTTACTATATTTGACATCGATCGCTTTACCCTATTTTAAGGTGTAATTTGAGCATATCAGCGCTCACAACAAAGAAAATACATGATTCACACATATTTACAGGGGATGCAATCAAACACTCTTGCACTTGGAACGAAAGCTACATGTTACAAGTATCAGTCCATATGCTTGCCTTATTTTAACTTGTTGCTATATCAGGAATGATTGGCTATAGATCACCAAGGACTTTTCACGGGTTGTAATGTAGGCTTCGGGACGATTTGGATGAATATTTGGAAAAGTAGTGGCTATACCCTTCTTGAACTCTACATACACTTTGCTTCTTTACTACATAGCACTTATTGACCTCGATTTACTGACATAGAACCACCTCAAACTATTTCTTCAGTTTCTACAAGACTCCACTCTTTTCTTTTTATTTTTTTATAAACTTTTCTTTTCAAAGATTGAGTTTCTTCATATATACAACTTTGTGGTTATTTTTTTTTCTCTTCTACACACAATATTCAACCTTACCAATTTCCACTTTGTATCGGTAACCCCAAATTAGGCTTTTAGCCTCATTCTTAGTCGTTCAAGGAGGGATGGGTTCAAAAAAAGGAATTATTTCACAACGGGGTAAAGGTTTGTAACGTGGTAGCCAAATAAAAAGATAAAGGCTCAACGGGGGTAACTAGGGTAATTTATGTACTGGGAGGTCAATTTGGTCAAAATTAGCAAGCAGTCACAAAGATAGCCTAAGATCATCTCAGCACCCAATAATTAACCTGAGATTTGCATTAAGAAATCAACCGGGCAAGTTCTAGACATCACAAGCTAAACATGTGCATTATTTATACAAACTCACTCACTCACGATGCATGAACTGTTTGACTCAACATAGTTTCAGTCCTCAAGTGAATGCAAGGCCAATCAAAGCTTTTATCACATGATATGTAAGATTCTGAGTAAGAATAAAGTCAAAGAGCGAGCCTCAAGTTCACAAGAATGACTAACCATATATATATTTTTTGTTTTTGTTTTTTTAGATATATACAAAAGAAGGAAGGGTACAATTTATTCACAAAAAATTCATTACATGCTTGAAACTAGACCATCAACATAAAACAAGTTGAAAAATTTCATGCTACTACTGTGGTTCTACTATTACACCCTTGGAAAAGAACCCGGCGAAGAAAAACCAAGGGGAATTCATTGCTAGCTACCAATCTATACTATTAAAGAAAAAAGTTTATGTACAATTTTTCACACAATTATTTTTTACACAAAATATGACTACCCACCCCCAACTTAAAAGCATGCATTGTCCCCAATGCATAGAGAATGTAAAAGCAAAGTTTAGTGGCTTCCTGGGGCGCACTAGGCGCTCGGAGGGGATGGAGCATCCTGGGCAGCTGTGGGTCAACTGCTGGCACTGTGGCAGCAAAAAGCAGAGCCTCGGACTGTGTGGTGGTCTATGAGGCTGGAACATGAAGCTCCACCTGTTGTGAGGCTGGGTCTGGGACCTGGGAGCTGCTAGCCTCTCCCAGTGATGACTGTGTGGTCGTTGGATGTGCCTTGGCGACCATGTCAGCAAGAGAATGTGCAATTGCTGTCTGCACGTCTGCTTCCTCTTCATCCCGTGCATCAGTAGAAGTAGCCACTTGCTTACCCTTGTTGTCCAACTGACCCTCAGTCTCCTCTACCAATGTGTCCTCATCAATTTCCTCATCTTCAGTCGCTCCCTTATCAGACTCCCCTTCCGACTATCTGGATCCCTCCTCTGAAGGAATGTCAATGTTACAATGGAAGCTGGAGTATTTGAAGTCTCAACTCTTTGTGCCTCTGGGGCTGTAATAATGTTTGTGAAGTCCAACTCCAAGCCTTGAATGGAGGTGCCTGTACCCTACTCGCCTTCCTCAGTAAGAAGGGAGGTCAAGTTGAACTCCAAGTTCTGTATCTTGTGCAACTCGGATTTCAGCTCATCGACATCTTTCCTGAGCCGAGGCATATCTCCAACTTCACCTCGCTCGACCCTCTCAAGTCGCACTTCAAAGTGCTTTAGGCAATCTTCGTAATATTTATGCTATTGTTGGAGAACGCTCACTGAGGCTTGGATGTGGGCCAATGCTTCCCGGATAAGATTCGGGAGTTCCTTTGTCAGCCGGTATACTTTAGCATTGGCGTGCTAGGCTAGTAGACCCAGCTTTGAGAGAGTTGGTAAGGCTGCAGGTGGCTGTGTAGTAGTTGGCTTCGGAGTGGCTGTGGAGATAGCTGGGACATGAGAAGTGTCAGGTAGTGAGGGGGAAGCAAATGCTGCTGAGTCTGATGGATGAGGGAGGGAGGTCTATGGTTGGTTGTCTGTCTCCTTGTCAACTGCATCACTTATCCGAGTGATGTCAATGTCTTGAAGATATTTTTCAATGCGATCATGCTTTGGGATCGGAGGCACTACCACAACCTTACATAGAGCCGTGATCAAACACGGGAAGGGAATGGCTGTTTGTTTTTGGTTTGCTCTGATCCCCCAGTTCCCTAAATATAATATGTCCCACATCAATATTTATGCTCGACATGATGCATGCAAGAATGAGTGCCTTTTCAATATTTATGTCAGTTTCATTCCTAGTCGGCATAAGACGAGAGCAGACAAAGCCGAGCCAATATCGGGCCTCCTTAGTGAAATCTCTCTTGTAAGTCTTGTGGCGTGGGTCAATCCAAGAGGGGTCCCCTTTGCTATGAAAAAAGCAATCCATGCACGCTCGTTGTCTTTATTAGCGGGTTTGTCATCATACTCACCCGTGCCTGATGACCAATCCTCAAAGTATAGGTCATTAATGGTACCTGCATCACAGAGTACTTGAACCCCTTGAACTTGGACGGATTGCAGAAATACCTTGTTCCTCTTTTGCTCAGCATTCCTGGACGCAGCATAAGAAGCATAGAACTCCCTCACAAGTGTCTCATTATATTCTTCTGGGACTTCAGTAAAGAATTCCCATTGTCTCTTGTTAATTTTCTCGATCATGTGAGAGTAGTTATCTTTCAGACTGTTTAGACTCAACTGCTTTTCCTCAAGAATCTTACTTTTTTCTATCCCGTCTTTGTATAGGTTCCATGAGCCTGTGACCCCAAATCTTAAATCTTCCCCACTCGTCCGTCGTGATTCATCCTGTAGGTCAACGGATGGCATGAGGTCAATCTGTGCCTCCTCCTCTTTAGACTGGGAGGAGTTCTTAGAAGTGCTGCGGGTTGTTTCAAGCCGTGGACGTGTGGACTATTGTGCCTGTTGGCTCAGAGCTGCAACCCATTTCTTTCCACGAACGGGAGGTGATCGCGTTGCAGGAGACTTTTTTGGTGCCATTCCTTTCAATGAAATAGTGTGTGAGTGGTGGATATAGCATAAGAATCATGTTGATAAAAAATGAAAGAGGCAAACAACTTATGCAATGGGTTATGCGATCACATAACCACTTTGTGGACCGCAAACACATCACAGAATTACATGCCCAGGATGTAACCAATTATGCGATCACGAAAACCACCACAAAGTGTGTTATGCGATCGAAAAACGGTCGTATTTCTGTTCATAAAAAGAGCAATTTTTTCTGACCCTGTTTGCGGCAGCTTTGCGGTCCGCAAAACAGGTTTACGATCGCATAATCCATCACAGAATCACATTTAACCAGGCCACTTAGGGTTTCAGTTTGCGACCACTTTGTGGACCGCAAACCAATTATGCGGACTGCAAAGATCATTTTCATCAGTCAAAAATGGTCATACCCCTCACTTATAGAACTCCTATCACTCGAGTGTAAAAATTAGCCCACGAATTTCCCACCCAGGTCCCCACATCATAGGTTTGAGAGGAAGAGGGAGGAATGAAGTTCAAGAAATTGATATTATGCAACGTAACCATGAGAAATAGGGAAGAGAATCACATACCAGAGGTTTGAGCAAGTTAAAAATTGATTTTGAGATATGAACGAGGTGAATTCCGCAATGCAGCCCTTGTTGTGTGATTTTGTGTGTGATTCGACTATTTTTGGCTTTTCTTCTCTATTTATTTTGTTTTTGTATTTTTGATTTTGCGTGTGTTGTAAACTGTTCGTGAGTGAGTGAGAGTGAAGGTATGCAAAAGGTTTAGGGTCTTATACATTAGCATTTTGCGGTGGGCAAGTTGATCGCATAACACATTATGCGGTCGCATATGTGTTACGCGATGGATTTAGGGCTGGGTAGCTCATCTTCATTTTTCAAAAGCAGAAGTTGTTATGCGAGATGCAGAATTTGAAACCTTACCACATTTTTGCGGACCCAAATATCTAATTTCTCTGGCTGTGTCTGCGACCACTATGCGGTTTGCAAAGTCATTATGCGACCAGTTGATGCAAACCCATGATTCTTCTTTTCTTCACTTTCCTCAGTCCTTGCACCCTATTTCATGGTATTTTGTGCTACCTGCATTCTAACACACAAGTCAAACTGCTCAACACTAACAACTAAACCTGCAGAAATGAAAAACTAACAAAAGGGTGTTACCACATGTATACGGCTAAAATCGGAGAGCCCGATTTTGCGGCTAATTCGGTGAAAACAAAAGTTCAAAGGCCTGAGGTCGGCATCGAGGGGCACATCGAGGGGTCCTCAACCCCGAGGCAATACAAATCATGGGTCAACATGAAAAGGCAGAAACTCCCAAAAGGCACGTGGTTAAAGCTGACAAAGTATACGAAATAGTACAAGCCCGTACCGTGTCATTAAATGGCTGTACCAAACATCTCTCTTTGAATTAATTACACATGTACTATGTTGGGATCCCCCCATATATAAAGGGGACCCTTGTAACTTTGTAAGACACATGATATTCAATACAAGAATAAGAACATTCTCTGCTCTCTAACAAAAACATTGTCTACAATTGTCTCATTAAATTATTGCTTCTCATTTATTGTGTTCTTGAGTTATTCTTCATTTATTGCTTATTACTGAGCATAAATAGGTCAACTATAAGGCATTCAATACTGTTATATTATTATCGATAGCCCTTAATCAAGCTTCTCGAGCTCGACTTCGAGGCCTGCCTGACCACCCTCGAGACTGGCCTCTTTTATACTTGGTTTGCGCAATCTAGCTCTTTTCACACTTATTTCATTTTTCTCGCTTCATACTCAGCATCTACTTCCTAAACAACCGGTATTAAAATAGATCACATATTTTTAGAACCACATAATCAAATATAATTGTAATTACAGTTTTCAAGGTAAACAGTTTACGCCCACAGTGGGGCTAAAAATAATAATGATTGTTCTAGTGTTGGTTTTCTAAAAACACAAGTTATTCTTCAAACCTTTCTTGTCCAAGAATCTTCAATTTCAGGTCAGAAAATGTCTAACTCAGTGAACGCACACGAAAGCAATGGTACTGAGGACCACAGAGAGAATGGAACAACTACCTTCGGTGCCGGTGTGCCACCGCAAAATGCTGAAGGGGTACCAATGAAAATTCTTATCGATGAAGTCTCGCGCAATGCCTAACATGTCGATGTGAGCTCTCATATAGACGGAGCGTTCATGAAGGAGACCAGCGTGAAGCACAGGGAACCCCTACTCAAAGGGAAAGTGAAGTTAGCCTTCATGTTGTTTTTGAAATGTTGCAGGCACAACAAGTGGCTATTGCTTAGATACAAAGCCATCAGAGAACCCCGAGCGTAGCACCGACAGAAACTGCTCCCCGAGTCGAACATGCACCGAAAAGATCGAGCGATAATGGGTCAGCAGCCGAACCCGCCATTATGAAAATGCTCGAAGACCTCGAAAAAATGATTGACCTACAACTCTAGGGTTGATCAGATCCCAGGCGCACCCCTGATCTTAAAAGGTGTAGACTCAAAAAAGTTCGTACAGAAGCCATTTCTGTCAAGTGAAGCTCCGATGCCTATCTCAAAGAAATTCAGAATGCCCGATCTTCCGAAGTACAGTGGAATTTCGGATCCCAAAGAGCACATCACTGCCAACACATATGCTGTGAAAGGAAACAACCTGAAAGACGAAGAGATTGAATCTGTTCTATTGAAAAAATTCAGAGAAACACTATCCAAAGGGGCCATGATGTGGTACCATAACCTGCCCCCGAGCTCGATAAATTTATTTTCCACGATGGCAGACTCCTTTGTAAAAGCACATGTTGGTTCCATCAAGGCCGCTACAAGAAAATCTGATGTTTTCAAAATCAAGCAAAGGGAGAACGAAATGTTAAGGGAGTTCGTGTCCCGTTTTCAACTAGAACAAATGGAATTACCACTGGTCTCCAATGATTGGATGGTGCAAGCCTTCACTCAGAGTTTGAATGAGCGAAGCTCGATAGCTTCGAAATAGCTGAAGTAGAATTTAATAGAGTACCCCGCCATAGTTTGGGTGGATGTACAAAACATGTACCAGTCGAAGATCAGGGTCGAGGACGACCAATTGGAATCCCCCTCGGGCTCGGTGTATCCTAGAAGAGTCTTAGCAAAGGAATCAAGGTTTCTAGAAAGAGATCCAAGGCCAAACAAAGAAAGGTATCAACCGTACGTAGAACATCGGAGAAACATCCCGAGGCGTAATGTACCTCGAAATGACCAAAGGATGGACCGAGGACAGAATCCTCGGGGACTCATGAGCAAAGAAGGATTCGACAGACATGCAGGGCCGGTAGAGGCACCCCGACTATCTGATTATAACTTCAGCATCGATGTTTCAGACATCATATCGGCCATTAGCAAGATTAGGGACACCAGGTGGCCGAGACCCATGCTATCAGATCCCTCACAAAGGAACCCCAACTAGATATGCGAATATCACAATACCCACGGTCATAGGTTCGAAGATTGCAGACAGCTTCGAGAAGAGGTGGCTCGACTAATCAGCAAAGGGTACCTTTGAGAATTCCTCAGCGACCGAGCTAAAAATAAATTTCAGGAAAGAGAGGTAAACAAGAAAAATGAAACAGAAGAGCCACGACATGTCATCCACATGATTATTGGTGGAGTCTACCTAAGGAGAACTCACCAAGTATTCAAGGCTTCTCTCCGATCAACCTTGAATACTGAGGGTCATCCCCCCAGGAGATCACTGAAATATGCCAAAGAAGGTCTCGACAGGAGAATGATGTATCAGACCACACGGTCGAATGAACCATGTCCGTGTAGAATAATCGAACCCTCGATGGAATAAACATGCATACTTGTACCAAGTAATAAGAGAAGTACCTTCTATCATCAAAACATTTCGCCCATCAAAGAAGTTTGCCATTTTTTACAAGAGATAGCCCCAGGGACAAAAATTTATCAAGCGCACAGGAACTGTCCTCGACAGTCACTCCGCCGAGTCGCTAAAACTCGAAGCTGTAAGACCTCATGGTAGGTAACTCCGAGCTCATAAGCCCTCCTTGAGGCAACATCAATTCCAACTCGGGGACTGTCCCCGACAGTCGGTTCATTAAGCTATAAAACTCGAAGCTGTAAGACCTCAGGGAAGGAAAATTCTAACTCATAAGCCCTCCAGGAGGCAATATCAACAACATAAACCCTCTTCGAGGCAACATACAATTTTGTAAGACCTTAAAATAGGCATAAACCCTATATCAAAGTCAAGGCTATATATCAAACTTGTAAGACCCAAAAGGCATACCCTTGATATTGACGCCATGGATATCTTACTCGGGGACTAAAAGGCTATGGCCAAATGAAAATGACCACTGTCATAAGGCTCCGGCCAAATTAACGCAACTCGGAGACGTCCGACTGTTGCCATAAAATCACAGGCCTCCATTTACTTCGAAAAAATTTCGAAAAGAACCGGTTAAAGGTTGTGCCAACCTAAAGCGTAGATCCCATGTCGCTCGCTACATTAACGGTTGTACCAACCTAAAGCATAAGAGACCAAGTTGCCAACTAGTCGTATAGACCTTACGCGTAAGAGCCCAAGTCGCCAGCTACAGGTCATACCGACAAAAAGCGCCTCAAGGCCAATTTGAAAACCTTAGGGCCGTTGATCTCGAGTCAAAACCGAAATAAACACTAAGCCCAATACGGTTAATTAAAGCGCTTTAGGGCCAAAAAAGTGTAAGAGCCCGAGTCGCCCGCTACATTAGAAATCGTATAGACCTTACGTGTAAGAACCCGAGCCGCCATCTACAGGTCATACCGACAAAAAGCGCCTCAGGGTCAATTTGAAAACCTGAGGGCCGTTGAGATCGAGTCAAAACCCGACTCGAAGACTAAGCCCAATACGCTTAACTAAAGCGCCTCAGGGCCAAAAAAGCATAAGAGCCCGGGTCTCCCGCTACATTAAAAATTGTATAGACCTTACGCGTAGGAGCCCGAGCCGCCAGCTACATGTCATACCAACAAAAAGCACCTCATGGTCAATTTGAAAACTCGAGGGCCGTTGAGCTTGAGTCAAAACCCGACTCGGAGACTAAGCCCGATACGGTTAACTAAAGCGCCTCAGGGCAAAAAAAGCATAAGAGCCCGAGTCGCCCGCTACATTAAAAATTATATAGACCTTACGTGTAAGAGCCCGAGCCGCCAGCTATAGGTCATACCAACAAAAAGCGCCTCAGGGCTAATTTGAAAACCTAAGGGTCGTTGATCTCGAATCGAAACCCGACTCGGAAACTAAGCCCGATACGGTTAAATAAAGCGCCTTAGGGCCAAAAAAGCATAAGAGCCCGAGCCGCCAACTCAGAGATCCCCAGGGACAATTTATAAGCCCAAGGGTTTCATCTCAATATCCAATTCGCCGGACCAACTACCAACATGCAAATCATATCAAAGAATATTTCATATATATATATATATGCGTTGTATTAAAAATACATATTTACAACGCTCACACATGAGTCTTATGCAAATAACAAAGTAGAAAATCTATTACTCTCGGGATCAGCTCCCTCAAAGGCCCCTCAGACCAAATCCCAAGGCGACCTTCGAGTATCAACAATAGTCCAAGAGAGGAATATTTTGCATCGGTCTCGTCCGCCTCAGCCTGCTTTATCTCTTCCCAGAGGTCAAAGCCCCTAGCATGTATCTCCTCGAGGGTCTCCCTCCGAGACTTGCATCAGGCATACTCATTGCCCCTCCTCTCTCTGTTAAAATCCCCTCTCAGCCCAGCCCTTGCATCGGCAACGTCATTCAAGTAAACAGCCACCTTCTTATCGGCCTTCGCTCGAGCTACCTCAACCTTCATATTTAGAAGATCAACCTCGAACTTGGCAATCCTTCTTGAATGAACTAAGCTATCTTCCCGGGCATTGCAAAGTTGTATCTCGAGGACAACAGCCTTAGCCAAAGCATTCCTTTGGGCCGCAACATGTACGCCTACCTGTGCTTTCAACACTTGACATTCGGACCTAACTTGCACGACCTCACCTTAAAGGCGCTCCAACGCTTCTGTTTTTTCCTCCAACTGAAGTACCAAAGCGTTAGCTCACAAAAGCGAGAAAGAAGGCACAAACCCCTACAGGGTAAGGGTTACCTGGTGCTCGAGTTTGCGTTCATAAATCCGGCTCCGATGCATCTCCACTCGAAGATGTATAAACTCTTTTGTCTTCTCATTACAAAGAAGATTGAGACATCTTTTCTTACCCAAAGCTTCCCACAATCGGGCCTCACAGTGAAGCAGCTCGGTCTTGAGTTTGTCAAAAACCTGGAAAAGAAAAACTTTGGTTCAAAGAATGAATATTCATAGCCAAAAAGCCAGCAAGGCCAAGAGAAACTCACCTAGGAACAGATCCACTGGGCCTCCTTAAAAGTTGAACATGCATCTACCGGTTCAGCCCCGTCGGCCCCAGCCGAACTGCTCTCAATAGGGGTATGCCCACTCAAAACCTCACTTGGTACGGGCGGACCCTGATCCCAAGCATACCTCGAAGGTACCTTCGAGGGGGCAGAAGCAGACGACGGTGGAGGACTCTTGCTCTTCCTCTTTCGGGGAACCTCTTCTTCAAAATTAGAGGTCCCAAGCCTGGAAGAACCGGCAACCTCAGAAGGGTCCCCGACCCAAGCCGTAGACAAAGGATCATCCTCATAAAGGGAGTTGACGTCCGCATAATGGCCAACATATATGAAGCTCTCCTCAACAACATCGTCTCTTTTATGCCTCCGAGAATCCCCCGCCTCTTCAAGAATGTCCTCATCCATAGAGGATCTTTTCCGATTATTGTTCTCCCTCGGGCCTTCACTCTCCTCGAAAGGACACGGCCTCATTCCGGAAAACCCACCAACACCTGTGGCATCAGAGTTAATACACATGAAAGAAAATATTCATCAGAAGGGATACCACATAACTCATACCGTGGTGCTTTGCTTACTATCTGTGCCACGCCCCAACCTCGGGGAGCGCGACCAGCGCTCAACCAAGTGAACCTGGTCAAGCAATCCTTTCAAGCATATCCTACCAGACTCAATGGTATTCCAAAAAGGGAACACATCACCGTTCATTAACTCGGGGAGAGGTCAGTTATATAAATATGCATACGTTGCTAGTTCATTCTTCCTTACATACAATATGATGATCAAACCTCCAAAGTACTTTCAGTTTATGATTAAGTGGAATAGGGTTTCAACATACAACTAGATTCGATAACATCCCCTCCACCCATACATGACCCACATAAACGTCTATGGAGCCTCTATAGATACAAAGACAAACGTGAAAATGTCGACAACAAGGCCCCGGATATACCTCAAAAGATGGTAACTTATGCAAAAGAAGAACAACATATACTATACATAACCCCGGGAAGAAGCGGGGCTCACCAAGACTGCTATAAGGACAAAGAGTGAGGGTACCTCTATCGACGATCATCGCTATCTGCAATAGAACCACCTACATCTATTCAAAGATGTAGTGCCCCCGGCAAAAGGGACGTTAGTACCACCGAATAGTACTAGTATGTATGAACAGTTCCACTCTAAAATAGAATTAAGCAACAAACAGGTAGGAAAGCAGACATGTAAATCACATAGCATTTCACATGAATAGAGAATCACAAGTAGGGGTCACATTGTTTTTTGTTTCGCCTTTCCATCCTTTTGATTAATAGTCTCTTAATTCCAAGTTCAATGATTTATAATACCACCATGTCTTTTTACACGGAGTTCGGTCTCGGTCCGACCGGCTAAGCCATCCCAAGTGAGACATCACAAACATCATAATTCATATTCATATTCCTGATGTAAATGCCACCATGTGTACAACATGGCGTCCGATCTCGGCCCGATCGGCTAAGACATCTCGCTTTGGGACATAACCATTTCATTTATTTACTCAATTCGCATTTTATTTCCACCATTTATCACATAGTTCTTGGCACTTGGACACGTTTTACAATTCGAGTCTAATTCCCCTTTTTATTCGTTCAATAGCATCATCCTTCATATTAACGAGAACTAACATATAATGAATTGGACACATAATAGAAGGAGTATGTAGGATCATAATTCACATTTTCAAGTATCATGGTCACATGGTAGTCAACTAGAAAAATTTAGAAACAGAAAGGGACTCATACCACCTATTCGGACTCATACAATCAATTCAAGTATGATCAAGTAAGGGACTCATACCACCTATTCGGACTCCAACGAGTTGATTATACGAAGATTAGAGTTATCTATACATACCTTGATTGGGTCTTATCCCTAATTCCCACGACGTTTTCCAGAATCCTTTAGCCCTTTCAATCTATTTAACAAAATAGCACAATCAAATCTTAATTAGGAATTTGATCATAGACCTAGCTCATTTGAGTATTAACCCTACCATTATGAATTTGCTAAGGTCTATCTCCCATTTCTTTCTATTTTTGCTTTTACTTACCCTCACATAGTTTAGAATCCCATGCATGCAAGGTCCCTATCCTTATCCCCATGAACTAACCTACCAATGGCCCATTTTAGCTATAACATGAAATTTAAAGCTGGTGCAGTAGAAACTTACCTCGTAGAGTGAGGAAATTTGTAGTCTATTTCATTATTCCCAAGCCTTTAGTGATGACTAAAGATAAACTGGATGTAAATGGAACCTTCTCTCTAGAACTCCCCCTTATCTCACTCTAAATTATCAGGAAAGTGAATAAAAATGGTGCAGAATGGGTGTTATATTGGTCTAGGGTCGGGTTTAAAAATTAGAAAATGGGGTGCCCGACTCAATTATGCATTCGCATATGTGACCACGTAAGGGAAATGCGGCCCGGAAACCTGCCGCAAAAATGGCCTCAGTCGGGTGAACAAAACTGACCGAGTATGCGGTCCTTATGCGGCCCGCATAACAGTTATACGGTCGCATCATGCACTACATAATAGTTATGTGATTGAATAATGTGCCGCATAACTCCCTCCGCAAAAATCCCATAGCAGATCGGCGACAAATATGCGGCCCTCATATCGATTATGCGATTGCATAATTGGCCACATATTTGGCCTCAAACTAGTCCAACCCTCTGATCCATTATGCGGCCCGCATAGCAGTTATGCGATCGCAGATTTGCATCCCTTTGTGAAATTTTTCCTCTAAGTCCGTCGGGTACTGTTCAATCCAAAAGGTCCGAACCGCGACGAGCTTAACGTGGGGATCTAACTGGGCACCATTTTGGTTAAGAATTTTACGGTTCCTTACAATCTGCCCCTCGAGAGATCATGCCACTTGCGCTCGTCATATAACGAGGAAGCTGCCAACTTCCAAGTCCAGTCCGCAAGATCGGGGACCTCCCCGAGCATCCACGGGACGTCTGAAAAAGAGAAAAAAAGAAACTCTCTTATAAGTTAATAAGAGCAAGAGACACTAAGGCACGACATGGTGCTTGTGAAGTTCCATTTCTTAGGAAAAGGCAGGAACTATGTTGGAATGGCGTTGATGGTCCTCACCTGAATAAACTGACTCATCCATCCCCTATTTTGGTCCTCGTCATCGGTGGTAATAAAATGCCTCGTGGACCGACGTCGTAACGCAATCAGGCCTCGACAATGCTGAGGTCGGTATAACCTAATGAGGTGTTTGAGGGTGAATTCAAGCTCAGGCTTTTCAGTGAAATACCTCATCATCAGCACTATCCGCCAAAAGGACGGATGAATCTGCGCCAAGATGACTCGGTACCTTTTACAGAACTTGATCACAAGTCGGTCGAGGGGGCCCAATGTAAACGGGTACGTGTACATGGTCAAGAATCCCTCTACATAGGTCATGATGTTTTCATCTCGAGAGGGTATCTACAACACTACATTTTCCCCCCAACCGCAATCTCTCCTGACGTCCTCGAGGTGGTCTTCTTCTATCGATCGAACGAACCTCGAGGCATTCTCTCGATGGCCCGGGGCATCATAGGGTTTCTCTACTGTAAAGTCCTTTTTTAGAGCAAAATAGTACGAGGTCAGCTCGCCATACGCCAGCGGTATGCCATCGGCCAGGCTAGGGGCAAAGGAAGAATTTCCCTCTTCTTGGTGAACGAATTCGGGAGCGACAACCATAGTTACTCAAAGCAAAGGTAAAAAGGGAGGAGCGGAACTCGTTTTTGCAAAAGTGGAAAAGAAATGAGAAAGATGAAAGAAAAGCTGAGTTTTTTCGCAAAAATGCAAGAGTTAGAATGAAGGAGAAGCAAGAAAATTTATAGAACGAAAGGTGGCCAACCAACTGCCTTAAAGTCCATTTAATTTTTGACAAGTCGTCATAGCATTTGGGGAAGTGTACCGGTGAGGCCATCTCGGTCACTTCACGGTCACGTCACATGAATAATACCGTCATAGGAGGTTCGAGGGATCAAATATCACATGCCGACCTAGCCTCGAGAAGGTGCCCTATCTCAAGGAAATCTACTATTGCAAGTACGAGTTCCGAGGAAGCAATGAATCGAAGCATAAAAGTCATATTGTGGGGAAAAGGTTGAGGAACTAAGTTTATGAAAAATATGACAAAAAATGTTCTATTCCCAAAAAATATATTTACAAAGTGTTCTTTACAAAAGTTCCCCCGAAGGATCACACATAAAAAAGGAAGAAAAACTACTATATGCCTTTGCCTCTGTCTGAGTCGCTTTCGGAGCCCTCGTCCGATGTACTCGGCATTGTCAACTCCTCCTCCAGGGCCCTGACCTCTTCAATCTCGACAAAGAGATCGACACCTCTGGCACTCACTTCCTCGAGGTCCTGCCTCTTGGATTGTGCACGAGCATAGGCAACCGCCTAAGTCAGCTTCATCTCAACCTTCTCATATATCTCCCTTACCCGGTTATTTGCAGCATCGACATCCCTCTTGTACGAGGAGACATATTTACTGGCTTCGGCCTTGGCCGCGGATAGTGCAACATCCTCCTCCTGAGCACCTCAGAGAAGATCTTGGGCCGAGGATAACTTCCCCCGAAGCACCTCCTTCTCTGAATATGCAACATCATTCAGCCAAGCCAGTTCCATGACTTCGGCGTCCTTGGCCGCAACCTCTCCTCGAAGCCGCTCCACAGGGCATCCTTCAGCATAATCTGAGAAGAAGAAAGTAGTCAATCAACACCAAAACGTTATAGCTAAAAGGTGAGAATATGGATACTAGAATACCTGCTTGGGGAGATCATACCTCTCCTGAAGTACTCTCTCCAAGCTTGCCCGAAGGTTGGTCAGTTCCTCCTCCGTTCGAGCACACAAAGCCTCGAGCTCGACCGACCCCGCCATAAGCTTCTCAACCTCCTCTCCACAACGAGTCAACTCATCCTGCAACTTGGATAAGGCTGGTCATATAGCTTCTTGAACTGCAATTTAGATGGAGAGAATAGAAGATTAGAAAATAAGCATGTTGTTCTCGAATGTCACCTGCTTTTGGAGCCTCTCGGCTTCCTTGAGGGAAACTGGGGATCAACGTAGGTCTCCTAATCTACCCCTTTGAAGTAGTCTCTAAATACGTCCTCCTCTGCATGAGAGGTCTCTGGACCAGGGACACCCCTAACTTGAGCATCACGTATCTTCCCTGGAGAGAATGACGGGCCCGAATGAAATCCACAAACAATGTCGGCCTCCATCGAGGTTTCTTCCCTATCTCGGAAATCTCCAGTAGAAGTCCCCCCGAGATCCTCAACACGAACTGTGCCATGTCCAATGAGCGTATCGAGGAATGCACCCAAACCCTCCTCGAGGGTCTCCTCTACAAACGGCGGGTCCGCATCAGCCGCCTCAAGCTCCACAAGCAACCTCTCAACAGCCCTCGAAGCCTCAGCACTTCGCTTTGCCCTTTGTAATAAAGGTCAGGCATTGTTGCTCTCCTCCTCGATATGCAAGCTCTCAGCGACCATCGAAGATATGACCTTGGCATCAGTCTTAGGCCTCCGAGTCTTTGACCTTTTTGATTTCGGGGACCCTGCCGAGGCCTCTTTCTTCCTTCTCCTATCTTTGGTTGCCTTCGGGTCCTCTTCCTCACCAGGTGGGGGCGGCCTCATAAAAATGCCTTCACTAAGGCCTGCACAAGTACATTATGTCAAAAAGAATCATCAGCAAAAATTCTCACAAAGAATATGCAAGCAGTAGCAACAAGAACGTACCATGGTTCTTGGCCTTCCATCGTGTTTTGGCCAGCTCACGCCATACGCGTTTTTTGTATGGGAAAACAGAGTCTAAAAATTTGATCCACCCCAGAAGGTCCTGAACTTCACCAGGAAACCAAACAGTGGCTGCACAACTAAAAGAAAATCAGTCGAAATAGAAAGAGACAACGAAAGCATGCTCGAGTCGGAAGTAATTACGTTTCATGTTCCACTCCTCCGGGAATGACATTCTGTCAGCAGGGATGATATCGGAGGTTCTGATTCTGACGAATCGACTCATCCCAGCCCTGATCTTTATCCTCGTCGATGTAGGCAAGGAACGCCTTGGTGGATTGACGGTGTAATTTAATAAGGCCCCCACAAAAAAGTCGAGGGCTATATAATCTGATCAAATGGTTGAGGGTGAAGGTCATCCCCTCGACCATGTTGGTAATGTGACGAAACAGATATACAATCCTCCAAAAAGAAGTATAGATCTGACCAAGTGTCACTCGGTATTGGCTACAAAAATCACGAATCACCGGATCAACTGGTGGGGAAGAAGAATTGACGGGGCCTAAGGTGAAGGGGTATGTATAGACGCTAAGGAAGCCATGCTTGTTTGTGGATATGCTTTCATCGGCCGTAGGGATATCTACTCGGGCTGACTCCCCCAGTGGCAGTCAAGTTTCACTCTCTCAATATCCGATATTACACTTATATATCGGGACATGGGATCACATTGGCCCGGTGTAGAAGGGGGTTTTTCTATTGAAAAGTCAGAAATGGTGTCGAAAGGGCCATGAATGAATTGTTCGATGGTAGGAGGGGTTTTTGATTTTCCCTTAGACTGGCTTTGTGGAACCATTTTGGAAGTCTTTGCCATGGTGGCTATCGAGTTTTGTAGTGAGAAGATGGGAAAAACGTGAGCAGGCAGAAGATAAGAAGAGAGAACACTTAGATAAAATCTGATGGTTTGAAGAAGAAGATGCGAAACTATGAAAAGGCAAGTGATTGTAGTATTTATATGGGTCCTTTGGGTGAGTATGAAGCGGGAAATCGAACTTGTGACGGTTCATGGGCCTCTCGAGAATTGTGTTGACAACAACCTCTGCACAGCTTTTTTCATCACCTCATTTAATGCTCTGAAGGGGATGACATCATAATAGGAGTGTCGAAGGAGCGGAAGGTCAAAACCATTTCTTATCTCTTTATTCTAAGAAATGCGTGGACTATCTGTATATGGCTAAAATTGAAGAGCCCGATTTTGCGGCCACTTTGGTGAAAACAAAATTTGAAGGCCCGAGCTCGACATCGAGGGGTACGTCGAGGGTCCTCAACCCCGAGGCAGTACAAATCAGGGGTCGACATGAAAAGGCGGAAACTCCCAAAAGGCACGTGGTTAAAGCTGACAAAGTACACGAAATAGTACAAGCCCGTACCGTGTCATTAAATGGTTGTACCGACCATCTCTCTTTGCATTAATTACACATGTACTATGTTGGGATCCCCCTATATATATAAAGAGGACCCTTGTCACTTTGTAAGACACATGATATTTAATACAAGAATAAGAACATTCTCTGCTCTCTAACAAAAACATTCTCTACAATTGTCTCATTAAATTATTGCTTCACATTTATTGTGTTATTGAGTTATTCTTCATTTATTGCTTATTACTGATCATAAATAGGCCAACCTTAACGCATTCATTACCGTTATACCGTTATCGATAGCACCTAATCAAGATTCTTGAGCTCGACCTTGAGGCCTGCTCAACCACCCTCGAGACTGGCCTCTTCGATACCTGGTTTGCGCAATCTAGCTCTTTTCACACTTATTTAATTTTTCTCGCTTCATACTCAACATATACTGCCTAAACAACCGGTATTAAAATAGATCACATATTTTTAGAACCACATAATCAAATATAATTATAATTACCATTTTCAAGGTAAACACCACACATGGGTTTCCTCCCAAGAAGCTCTTGATTTAACGTCGCGATACACCGATGTTGGTCACGTTTGGACTACTCAGTGAAATGGGTTGGTGTCGGACTGTCCTTAAGAGAAAATTGTCCTAGCAAGTGCCTTTCTCCTGTTGTGCTGAGGTAATGCTTAACCCGTTGGCCATTGACTTTGAAACTTTGAGTTCCGTCCTCTGACTCCAATTCAATAGCACCATAAGAAGACACATTCATAACTTTGAACGGGCCAAACCATTTGGATTTGAGTTTGCTCGGAAATAACTTGAGTCTTGAGTTGAAAAGTAAGACCAAGTCACCGGATTTGAATTCATGCTTCTAGATCTTTTTTTCATGAACAAACTTCATTCACTCCTTATACATGGCTGCTCTCTCATAGGCATGGAGACGAAATTCTTCCATCTCATTGAGTTGTGTCATTCTCAGGTTAGCAGCTTCGACCCAGTCAAGATTCAACTTTTCAAGAGCCCATATGGATTTGTGTTCAAGCTCCATAGGCAAATGACACGCCTTACCAAAAACCAATCGGTACGGTGAGGTGCCAATGGGAGTCTTAAATGTTGTGCGATATGACAACAACGGATCATCTAGCTTCCTTGACAAGTCGGTCCTCTTTGCATTGATAGTTTTTTCTAGGATATTTTTAATCTCCCTGTTGGAAACTTTAGCCTGACCACTCGACTGAGGATGATAAGGTGTGGCCACCTTGTGATTTACGCTATACTTTTCGAGCAACCCGGTGAAAGTCTTGTTGAAAAAATGAGAACCACCATCACTAAGGATGGCCCTGGGAGTACCAAACCGTGTGAATATGTTCTTCTTCAAGAAAGAGGTCATACTCCTTGCTTCATTGTTGGGCAAGAGATTGCCTCGACCCACTTGGAGATGTAGTCCAACACCACCAAGATATATGTCATGCCATAAGAGCTCACGAATGAACCCATGAAATTGCTACTATTGGCCATCGATCTACAATGATTGGTGTAAAATATCACTTTGGACCCCAACAAATAGCCCCAAATTTTTTCAAAAGCATAGACAATGGCAAGAAGTTCTTGCTCAGTCGCAATATAATTCATTTGAGCACCATTGAGTGTCTTGCTTGCATAGTAAACATGGTGAAGGATTTTGTTATGCCGTTGACCGAGCACCGTCCCAATAGCTACACCACTGGCGTCCCACATGAGTTCAAATGGAAGGGACCAACGGGGTGTGACAATAATAGGTGCCGTGGTGAGCTTTTCTTTCAATTCTTCAAAAGATTTGAGACACTTCTCATCAAATACGAACTTTGCATCTTTTTCAAGGAGCTTGCACATGGGATTTTCAATTTTTGAGAAGTCCTTGATAAAACGCCTATAGAAGCCAACGTGACCCAAAAAGCTCCGGACTTTTACTGAAGTGGGTGGAGGAATCTTGGAAATGATTTCAATCTTTGCTCGGTCAACCTCTATACCTTTTTTGGAAATTTTGTGGCCCAAAACAATGCCCTCGTCCACCATGAAGTGGCACTTCTCCCAGTTTAGCACAAGGTTTATTTCTTCACATCTTTTAAGCACTTGTTTAAGGTTGTCAAGACAATGCTCAAAAGAATCACTCAATACAGAGAAGTCATCCATAAACACCTCTAGGAAGTCTTCCACCATGTCCGAGAATATTGACATCATGCACCATTGAACATTAGCTGGAGCATTACATAGCCCAAATGGCATACAAATAAAGGAAAAAAAATCCCATATGGGCATGTGAATGTTGTCTTCTAATGATCTTCCAAGGCGATATTGATTTGGTTTTAGCCGGAATATCCATCCAAGAAGCAATAGAATGACCTTCCCGCTAGCCGATCAAGCATTTGATCAATAAAAGGCATAGGCAACTAGTCTTTGCACGTGGCACTGTTGAGCTTCCGGTAATCCATGTAAACTCTCCATCCGGACATTTCTCGTTGGGATGGGCTCATTTTTCTCATTTTGGATCACCATCATGACTCCTTTATTTGGCACACATTGCATCGGGCTCACCCAAGAACTATTGGCAATGGGGTAGACTACCCCGAAATCTAACCACTTGATGATTTCTTTCTTCACCACCTCTTTCATGGAAGGGTTTAACCTTATTTGATGCTCCACACTAGGTTTACTTTCTTTCCCCAATTGTATCTTGTGCTCATAACTCCAGCGGGAATCCCTTGGATGTCCGCTATTGTCCACCCAACGGCTTTTCGATGTTCCCTTAGGACATTCAACAAATTATCTACCTGCACCTCATTCAACAAAGAAGAAACAATTACCTGTAAAGTATCATTAGAGCCAAGAAATTTATACCTTAAGTTCGGTGGAAGTGGCTTGAGCTCAAGTTGTGGTGGCTCAATAATTGAAGGCTTGGTGAGGGGAGTGACTCTATTATTTAAGTCAAGGGAAAGTTTATTTGGTGCATAAGTGTAGGACGTCCTTCTAATGCATTCACCGATTCCATATATCCCTCCATGTCTTCACCATCAAAATTCACCAATATAGCCTCCAAAGCCTCACCAAGGCATTCTTCTTCCATCTTCATCTCAATTGCGTCTTCTACCTCATCAACAACATCAATTACTGAGATGATTTCATATGCATGTGGCAACTTCATACCCTTACTTTCTTGGAAGGTGACCTCTTCATCATTAAATCGAAACTTGATCTCATTTTGTTCCGAATCGATAAGTGCTCTTCCGGTAGCAAGGAATGGTCTCCCCAAGATGATAGGGATTTATTTATCAACATCACAATCAAGGATCACGAAATCGGCGGGAAGGAGGAAATTTACCACTTTCACAAGGACATCATCAACAATCCCCACCAGTCTTTTGATTGAACAATCGGCCATTTGCAACCTCATGCTTGTAGGCCGCGGTAGACCTAACCCCACTTTCTTGTAAATAGAAAGAGGTATCAAGTTGATGCTATCCCCATTATCACAAAGAGCCCTTGAAAAACTCGCAACCCAATAGTGAATAAAATGGTAAAGGCTCCCGGTCTTCTTTCTTTTGAACGGTAGTTGTTGCAATGATGGAACTAACCCGGTGAGTCGCATTCACCACTTCATTCTTGGTGGTTTTCTTCTTGGTTATCAAGTCTTTCAAGTATTTAGTAAAACCCGACATCTCTTGAAAATCTTCCACAAATGGAATGTTCACCGATAATGCTTGAGAATGCCATAGAATTTCTCGAGTTTGCTATCATCAACCCTCCTAGAAAGTCTTTGAGGAAAAGAAGGGGGAGATCTAGGAATTGGTGCTAGAGCTTTTGGTGACTCTTTTAACTTTACCTTGACCTCTTCACAGTTCACTTCTTGGACTTTCACTACTTTAGGGAGATTTTCAACTTCAACAACAGTTGGCACCTTAACTTGTGCCTCAACCTCTTGTTCAAAATCGTCCACTTCAACCATTTATTCATCTCTCCTTGAAGTACTTTCACGCTTTCCAGTCTCATTACCTTTTGGTTTTGCAATTGTGTCACTTGGGAGTGCACCCTTTAGCTTCGGATTTTGCTCTCCTGATAGATCTCTCATTTGCATTTCTAGTTTTTGTATGGATGCGGTGTGTGACCCCATAAGTTCGACCATGTTCTTCATTGAAGTGTCGTTTCTTTCTTGAATTTGCAATACTCTCTCAATAATGTTCTCCAATTTGGAATCACTTGAAGAACCTTACTTCCAATGCAGAGAGTTGGAGTATTGCCCCTTTGGGGGAACATAGGGGTTTGAACAGAAATCAGAGGGACATCGATAGGGAGCCTTGGTCGAACAAAGACCGATATTAACCATACATCACAGATCGCAGGAACGGAGGCCCTGGACGCAAAACTTCCCGAAATGATCGAAGAAATAATCAAGGACAGAGTTCTCGGGGACTTATGAGCAAAAGTGGTTTTGATAAGCATTCCGACCCCACAGAGGCACCTTGATTGTCGGAGTATAACTTTAATGTAGACGCATCAGGTATTTTATCGACAATCAAAAGAATCAAGGATACCAGATGGCTGAGGCCCATATAGACCGATCCTTCCTAAAGAAATCCCAATCTGATGACTAAGTATCACGGCACACATGGCCACAGAACTGAGGATTGCAGGTAATTAAGATAGGAGGTAGCCGTCTATTCAACGAGGGTCATCTTCGAGAATTCTTAAGTGAACGAGCCAAAAATAATTTCAGAGAAAGGGACACCAACAGGAAATATGAACAAGAAGAGCCACAACATGTGGTCCATATGATCGTCGGCGGGGTCGATATTCCACAAGGTCCCGTGTTCAAACGCATTAAAGTGGCGATTACTAGGGAGAAACGAACCCGAGAATATGTGCCAGAAGGCATCGTATCATTGAACGATGAGGAAGCAGAAGGAATTTCTCAACCTCACAACAACGCTCTGGTAATTTCTATCTTTATTAATAAAGTTCAAGTTAAGCGTGTTTTAGTGGATCGAGGTAGTTCGGAAAATATCATCCGATCGAGGGTCGTGGAGAAGCTCGACCTGCAAGACCAAATCGTGCCTGCAGCTCGGGTCCTGAATAGTTTTAACATGGCCATAGAAACAACTAAATGAGAGATCATTTTACCAATAAACGTGGCCGAAACTATTCAAGAAACCAAGTTCCATGTAATCGAGGGCGACATGAGGTATAACGCCCTACTAGGGAGGCCCTAGATTCACAATATGAGGGCAGTCCCTTTGACTCTCCACCAAATGATGAAATTCCCTACACCAGACGGGGTGAAAACAGTATACGGGGAGCAGCATGCTGCAAAGGAAATGTTCGCGGTCAATGAGGTGAACCGATATCAGCACTTTCAACATCGCAGGGATCGAAAATCAAAGGAAAACAGGAAACCAAATAACAATTACAACCACCAGCCTCAACTGAATCGAAGAAATAGGAAATGGAGGAAGAAGCAGACGACGATTATTGGACCCCTAGAACCTTTGTTATTCCCGAAGATTCTGACGCCACCGAATCAACAGTCGAAGAGCTAGAACAAGTTATACTGATCGAGTACCTGCCCGAACGAAAGGTATACCTGGGTATGGGTTTAAGCCCTGAACTTAGGAAAAAACTCATTAAATTTCTTAATGATAACATGGATTGTTTTGCTTGGTCCCACTTATACATGACAGGGATCCCACCAGATATAACAACACATCAATTGAGTCTTGACCCCAGTTTCAAGTTAGTGAAACAAAAGAGAAGGTCCCAGTCCAAGGTAAAGCACACATTCATCAAGGACGAGGTAGCTAAACTTCTTAAAATAGGATATATTCGGAAAGTAAAATATCCCGAATGGCTAGAAAATGTAGTCATAGTCCCTAAAAAATGGAACAAACTTAGGATGTGTGTAGATTATAAGGATTTAAGCATGCCCCAAAGACTCTTTTCCCTGCCTAGCATCGATCGTATGATCGATGCCACGACCAACCACGAGATCCTTAGTTTTCTCGACTCCTATTCCGGGTACAACCAAATTCAAATGAACCAGGAAGATCAGTAAAAGACTTCATTCATCAATAAGTATGGCATATATTTCTATAACGTAATGCCTTTTGGGCTAAAAAACACAGGTGCTACCTACCAACGTCTAGTAAATAAAATATTCGAAGAACAAATAGGTAAGTCAATGGAAGTATATATTGATGATATGCTAGTTAAGTCCCTGCGCGTAGAGGACCATTTGACACATTTGCAGGAAACTTTCAAGATATTGAGAAAATACAACATGAAGCTCAACCCTGAGAAATGTGCTTTCGGGGTCGGTTCGGGCAAATTCCTCGACTTCATGGTGTTAAATCGGGGGATTGAGATCAACCCTGATAAAATTAAGTCTATCGAGGACATAACTATCATGGATAGCATTAAATCCATACAAAGCCTGATAGGACGGATAACTGCCTTAGGTCGATTCATCTCGAGATCATCAGATCGAAGCCATAGGTTCTTCTCACTACTCAAAAAGAAGAACAATTTTGCTTGGACTGTGGAGTAACATCAAGCATTAGAATAATTAAAATGATATCTCTCGAGCCCACCGTTGCTTCATACTCTAAAGGTATATAAAAAGCTCTACTTATACATAGCGATCTCAAAAATTGCGGTAAGTGGTGTCCTAGTTCGAGAGGAGCAAGGTACGTAATTTCCTGTTTATTATGTAAGTCGAACTCTAAGAGAAGCAGAAACTCGGTATCCACACTTGGAAAAATTGGCACTAGCTCTAATAAGCGCCTCTAGGAAGCTAAAGCCATATTTTCAATGTCACCCAATATGTGTGTTAACCACTTACCCGCTTCGTAATGTCCGTCATAAGCCCTAATTGTTAGGCCGATTGGCTAAATGGGCCATCAAACTCAGTGGGTACGATATTGAATATCAACCCCGAACGACCATCAAGTCTCAAATTTTGGCAGACTTCGTGGCCGACTTCACGCCAGCCCTCGTATCCGAAGTCGAAAAGGAACTTTTGTTAAAATTGGGTGCATCATCGAGGGTGTGGACCCTTTTTACAGATGGCGCTTCGAATGTGAAAGGGTCCGGGTTAGGCATCATTTTAAAGCAGCCCACAGGCAAAACTATTAGGAAATCTATCAAAAGTTCTAAGTTGACTAACAATGATGCCGATTATGAGGCCATGATTACAGGTCTCGAACTAGATAAACGTTTGGGAGCAGAAGTCATCGAAGCCAAATGCAACTCCCTACTGGTAGTAAACTAAGTAAACAGAACCTTCGAGGTTCGAGAGGATAGAATGCAAAGGTATTTGGATAAGCTACATGTGACATTACATTATTTTAAAGAATGGACTTTGCAGCATGTACCTCGAGAACAGAACAGTGAAGCCGATGCCCTTGCAAATATGGGATTATCAGTCGAGGGCGACAAAATCAGCTCGGGTACTGTCGTCCAACTCTCAAAGTCAGTAATCGAAGAAGGTCACGCTGAGATAAACTCCATGAGCCTAACCTGGGATTGGATCAATAAATATATCAAGTATTTGAAAAACAAAAAGCTCTGGACCCTAAGGAATCGAGGGCTCTACGAACAAAAGCTGCTCGATTCACATTAGCTGATGATGGAACATTGTACAGGAGGATGTTCGATGGACTGTTAGCAGTATGCTTGGGACCAGAGGATACCAATTATGTCCTACGATAAGTTCACGAGGTTACTTGTGGTAACCACTCCGGTGCCGAATCACTAGCTCACAAAATCATCAGAGCAAGATACTATTGGGCCAATATGGAGAAGGATACAAAAGTATTCGTTTGAAAGTGTGATAAGTATCAAAGATATGCACTAATGATCCACCATCCCGGAGAACAACTTCATTCGGTCCTATCACCATGGCCGTTTATGAAATGAGGGATGAATATCATCGGCCCTCTGCCATCAGTCTCAAGTAAAGATAAATTCATTTTATTTATGGCTGACTATTTCTCTAAATGGGTTGAAGAACATGCATTTGATAAAGTCAGAGAAAAATAAGTTATAGACTTCATCTGGGATCACATCATATGCTGATTCGGGATACCAACTGAAATTGCATGCGACAATGGAAAACAATTCATCGACAACAAGGTAACAAAGTTTCTCGAAGACCATAAAAAAATAGAATCTTATCGACACCATACCATCATAGCAGAAACGGGCAGGACGAATCAACAAACAGGACCACCATTCAAAACCTAAAGAAAAGGTTGAACGACGCCAAAGGAAAATAGAGAGAAATTCTACCCGAAGTCCTTTGGGCATATCGAACAACATCGAAATCCAGTACGGGGGAAATGCCGTTGTCCTTAGTATATGGTGCTGAAGCCTTGATCCCAGTTGAAATCAGGGAACCCATCGCCAGATTTCAATACACAACAGAAGAATCATATCACGAGGCTATGATTACTAGCCTCGAACTATTAGATGAGAAATGAGAAGCAACCCTCATTCGAATGGACGCACAAAAGAAATTCATCAAAAGGTATTATATGTCACACCCCGAGCCTGGGGGCGAGACCGTCACCCGGTGCCTCATCTACCGTTGCGTACTAAGTCGCGTCTCAGGAATTCTGGACATATAATGTTATACTTTGTCCAGGGCCACATTGCAAGAAAATTTGCGAAGAAAAATATAAAACTGAATGGAGACTAACGCTGACTAAATGTCAACATAAAGCTAAGGTAAGGCCGTCATAACTACTATAACTGACAAGCCAACAAAATTTACGTATAGGGCCTACAAGCCCAATATACTGCACTGACTGACATGATATGTCTACAAGCCTCTACTGATGGATGTACTGTGATCGAAACATGGCCCCGACCTACCCATAACCTATATACACATATACACAAGATGTACACAAAAATTCTAGACGTGGAAACTCCGAAGGACGGGGAGATTAGCGATAAAGCTGAACTCGGGCAACACTTACTGAGGAGGTCTACCTGTCTGTCTGTCTGAACCTGTACGCATGAAATGCAGCAACCCTAGGAAGGAAAGTCAGTATGAAATAATGTATCGAGTATGTAAGGAAATATACTGAAAGATGAAACTGAACTGATAATATAATAACTGAAAGCAATTGGGGGTCAAAGATAATTTCAAGAAATGCTCACATGCTGATACTGACTCTATTATAGTAAGTAAAATAGTTGTCCGGCCTTATAAGGTTCAGTATATACATATAACTGCTCTGCCATAGCAGGCTCGCTCATAGGCACTCGACCATACCAAGCTCGGTATATAACTTACCATCTGATCAGAGTTGCCCTATAGGGGCTTGCCCATCGATTATAGATCGATGGTAATGAAAATACTGTAATACTATATATATAGATTCTCTGCTCTCATGATTGGAAAACAAGAAATATTCAATTGAATATGAAGTCCCGATAAGGAGAATATTATAACTTACAAGACTAGTAAAATATACATAAATTCCGAGATATGAATTTTTCTTTATGCCTCGTTATCAAACTCGTGTAATTACAAGATCATTCCAAAATGAAGAAAGAACTTAGCCTTAACATACCTGGATTATGGAAAAGTCCATATGGTTCTCTTGGAAAAGGTTGAACCGTACTCCTTTAAAATTACAAAATTTCTGTTCGATTTATTAAGGATCTTTACCCTTCTATGTTAGCTTCAGATTGCTTTCAACATTGGATTCAGGTTGCAGTGAAAAGTCTTCTAGAGTCTGCACCAACAGAAGCAAAAATGGGATTTACATGCACACTTGGTTTATAAATTTCAGAAACTTCAGTTGCATCCAACGTCACAATGGCTTATTTGATGGCTTGACAAGAATTTTGTTTGAAAACATTGTAGGAAAATTCTAACGTCTGGTAGTGTCCTTGTACTCAAAATATTAGAATGAAATGTGTTTGTACTTTAACCCATTACTTTTCCAAGTAAAATATTAGAAATGATGTGTTTTCTTATTAACACATTACTTGCCATTACTTCCCACCTAGCCAAAATGACTAAGAGTCATTTGGTTAAGAATTGGATTGCTGCCACATGGGGGTGGGGTGGGGATTATAAATCTTTATCTACTAATTTATTAATAAATTAGGTAATATCCCGCTACCCGATAATTAACCAATTACCCACATAATTAAGAATTATCTTACATTATTTAAAATTCTACTTATTTTTAGTACACTTTATACACCATACTATCATGGTCATATGGTACCTTGTATGGTACTAGTCCATAAATATCGAGTATTATAGCTCGCATCGTATTTTATCCCCAAATCGGCAACCTTTAGCGAAACTCATTTTCTTTAATTCGTGTACCCTTTATCCTTCATGTCACTTACTTATCGCTTGTTATAAATAGTATAAATACGTTAACCTCAAGATAACCTCATCCCCGCGTCTACGTCGATTAATTGAAGACGAAACTTTAACGTACGAAAACGCGAGATGTAACATCCTTCCCCCCTTAGAAACATTCGTCCTCGAATGTTTAACTCCCCGGGATCTATATAACTTTGGCAGAATCGCCTTTGTAATAATATCACTACCAACTCTTTTTGTAGAAACTCAATAATTTGATGCCACATAGGACCACAATCATCAATAACGACAATGGCCTCACACGACCAATAATGTCTCAGTCGGTCCCTTCTCTGGAGGAGGAAATAAGTAGGGATATCTAGACTTCATGTCTTCTTCGGCCTCCCAAGTCATTTCTTCCACATTGTTTTTTCTCCAAAGTACTTTCACCGAAGATACGTCTTTAGTTCTCAATCTCCGAATTTGTCTGTCTAATATAGCAATGGGAGTTTCTTCATATGATAGCTGCTCTGTGACCTGAACGTCATCAATTAATACGATTCTGGAAGGATCTCCGATACATTTACGGAGCAGAGACACATGAAAGACTGGATGTACAGACTCCATGTCCGAAGGTAAGTCTAACTCATATGCTACCTGGCCTACCTTGCGTATGATCCTATATGGTCTAATGTACCGAGGGATAAGTTTTCCTTTCTTACCGAACCTCATAAAACCTCTCATCGGTGATACCTTTAGGAATACCCAATCGTTAACCCTGAAACTCCAAGTCTCGTCATGGATTATCCGCATAAGACTTCTGACGACTTTGAGCTGCTAATAGACTTTCCTGTATAAGCTTAATTTTCTCGATTGCCTGTTGTACCAATTCTGGTCCTACTAATGTAGTTCACCCAACATTGAACCACCCTATAGGCGACTTACACTTCTGTCTGTAAAGAGCTCTGTACGGAGCCATCTAAATATTGTATTGGTAGCTATTATTATATGCGAACTCAATAAGCGGCAGATGATCACCCCAGCTACCTTTGAAGTCTATCACACAAGCTCATAACATATCCTCGAGTGTTTGGATAGTACGCCCAGACTGTCCGTCTGTCTGGGAATGAAATGTTGTACTAAGACTTACCTAAGTCCCCAATCCCCTTTTTTTTGGAAGGACCTCCAAAAATTAGCTGTAAATTGAGCTCCTCTATTTCGAGGTAATAAATATAGGGACACCATGAATTCGTACTATCTCCTTAATGTAAAACCTTGCATAATCCTCTATGGAATACATAGTCCTAACAGGTAGAAAATGGACTGATTTTGTAAGTCTATCAACAATCACCCATATAGAATCGAACTTATCCTGCGTACGAGGTAAGCCTACGATGAAATCCATATTGATTACTTCCCATTTCCAAGCCGGAATTTCCATAGCCTGCAATAATCCACTGGGTTTTTGGTGTTCAATCTTGACCTGCTGATAGTTAGGGCACGAAGCAACAAACTCCCCTATATCTTTTTCATTCTGTCGCCTGTCCCACCAATATAATTCCTTGATATTATGATACATCTTTATTGCTCCTGGATGGATAGAATAACGATAATAGTGAGTTTCTCCCATAACCTGCCAACACAGCCCTGCAACATTAGGGACACATAATCATCCCCGATATCTGAGGACCCTATATTCTGTAATTTCACACGGAGTCTTCTCCTTCTAAGGGGTGGTATCCCTATAATTAACTAACACATGATCCTCGTACTAGTGTTCCTTTACTTCAGTTACTAAAGAGGATGTTGCTGTATCCTGAATAGTAATTCCAATATTACCTAAGTCCAGTAACCGAACTCCAAGACTAGCTAGTTGATGAATCTCATGGGCTATTCCCCTCTTTTCTGGCTGCAAATATGACAGGCTACCCATAGATATACAACTGAGGGCATCGGCTACCACGTTCATCTTTCCTAGATGGTATAAATTATCAACGTCATAATCTTTAAGTAGCTCCAACCATATCCTTTGACGTAAATTCAATTCCTTTTGCTTGAAGATATATTGCAGTCTTTTATGATCTGTAAATACATCAACATGAACGTCATATAAATGCCTCCATATCTTAAGTGCGTGGAACTACAACTAATTCGAGGTCGTAGGTCGGATAATTTTGCTCGTGCTTCCTTAGTTGCCTTGAAGCATACGCAATTACTTTCGCATGTTGTATCAGGACACCTGAGGGATCACAATACATGGCATAACCATCTGGACCTTCTGGAAGTGCTAGAACTGGCGCTGAAGTTAATCTATTCTTAAGCTCCTGGAAACTCTGCTTGCAAGCATCAGTCCGCTGAAACTTAGCTCTCCCTTAAGTTAACTTACATGGGTATCCTAATTTTTTTTACAATTCATGAAATTCCACCCTTTCGAGATTAATATGCCCAAGGAAAACTATAGAGTTCAACCAGAATTCACATTTAGAGAGTTTTGTATACAATTTCCCTTTTTGTAGAACTCTGAGCACAATACGCAAATGATCTGCATGCTCAGCTTCTGAACAATAACATACCAATATATCGTCGATAAATACAATTACGAACATGTCTAAAAAGGGAATACCGCTGGGGCATTGTTCAAATTGAACGACATAACACGAAACTCAAAGTGCCCGTATCTGGTCGTGAATGTTGTCCTCAGAATATCTTCCTCCTTAACCCTTACCTGATGGTACCCGGACCTCAAGTCTATCTTTGAAAAACACTTGGCACCTTGCAACTGATCAAATAAATCATTAATCACTGGGAGCTGGTATTTATTCTTGATCGTCACCTTATTCAACTATCTATAATCAATACACATCCGTAAAGAACCATCTTTCTTCCTCATAAATAACATAGGTGCTCCCCACGGTGATGTACTAGGTCTGATAAAGCCTTTTTCAAGAAATCCCTATAGTTGTTCCCTTAACTCTTTCAACTCTAAGGGGGCCATTCTATAGGGAGGAATAAATATTGGATGAGTATCTGATAGTAGGTCAATAGCAAACTCAATTTCTCGCTTTGGCGGAAGACCCGGAAGCTCGTCGGGAAAAACATCGGGATGGACTGAATGGTTGGTAACTATACTTCCACATCCCGAACCCGAACTAAGTGATAAATATAGTCCTTTCTGATCATCTTCCATGCCTTGAGATAGGAGATAAATTTACCTCTCGGCGATGCCGTATTACCTTTCCATTCCAAAACAAGCTCTCTTAGGAATTGAAATCAAACCATCTTTGACCTACACTTTGATGTTAGCATAACAAAAGGCCAACCAATACATACCCATTATAACATCAAGTTCTACCCAACCGAACACCATTTACCTTATCCTTGTTTATTATCAAATCTATCACGGGCCATTACAGGCCACTTATATATATATATATATATATAAGTAACAATACTAAAACATAACTCGCATAACTAATTTAGAGAAAGGTTTATATACATAGGGGTTGATAAGGCCGTATACATGTCATACCCAAAACTATATACATGATACTATCTGCAAAACCTCAAAGTAAAGATAACCATAATATATACAAGTCGGGACAGGGCTCCCTACGTCCTCATAAAATAACCTAACATATTCAGAACCCTGAATCGGTAATACTCCAAGAAGAAGTGGAGCTCACCAACCAAAAGCTTACATCTGGAGGAAGTCTACAGTAGAGGGTCCTTGCCTCGTCCTATATGAGAACCTCGATCAGGCACACTTCGAAGCGGAACCTTCATATCCTTATCAGTTACCTTCCTCCTCTTAGCCCGACTACTATCCTCTTCCTCTGCATACCCCATAACATACACTGACGAACCTTGATTGATGGACTCCCAAGACTGTGGACTATCTGGAACCTCAGAAGAGCTGGTGCCTGCAAATACCTTGACATAGTTCTGAGCCTGAGAGGAACCCGGTTGTGCCAATCCATGCACCACTCCCCTTATACCCTGATAAATGGGCCTTGATAATGAAACTAAGGGCATTGATGAGGTCGGAACTCCCGTCATGTCATCTCCTGCCGGAGAAATCGAAACTACTTGAACGGATGACTCATATGGATCCTCAGATGAATCCTCTTTGATAGAACCCATGATCTTCGATGGATACGACTCCATAGTATAACTTATATCTCCTTGTAACATCTTTATATCCTTTTGACCCGTGCTAGCTACTGTAGTCTTGAAAGGAATCGCTGAAAACGTAACATATCGTTAGAAACATGAATTCTTATATCGCACGATCTAAGATAAGAAGAGAGGATAACATCCTATATGTCTTGTAGCCTCCTCTGTATAAGTATGGTGCACAACACACCCATAAAAGAGACTCTACGAGACACGACTTGTAGACTCCCTAGGACAGAATTGCTCTGATACCACTTTTGTCACGCCCCGAGCCTGGGTGCGAGACCGGCGCCCGATGCCTCATCTATCCTTGCGTACCAACTCGCGACTCAGGAATTCTGGACATACAATGTGATACTTTGGCCAGGGCCACATTACAAGACAATTTGAGAAGCAAAACATAAAACTGAATAGAGACTAACACTGACTAAATGTCAACATAAAGCTGGGCTGGCAAGGCTGTCAAAATTACTATAACTGATAAGCCACCAAAATATACGTACAAATAACATACTGCACTAACTGACAAGATATGTCTACAAGCCTCTACTGTGATCGGAACAGGGCCCCGACCTACCCATAACCTATCTACATATATACACAATATGTACACAAAACTTCTAGACCCGGTGTACACGGCTGAAATCGGAGAGCTCGATTTTACGGCCATTTCGGCGAAGGCAAAGGTTCGAAGGCCCGAGCGGCATCGAGGGGCACGTTGAGGGTTCTCAACCTCGAGGCAGTATAAAGCAAGGTTCGATATGAAAAGGCGAAAACTCCCAAATGGCGCGTGGTTAAAGCTAACAAAGTGAAAAAAATAGTACAGGTCCGTACCGTGACATTAAATGATTGTACCAGTCGTATCTCCTTGCATTAATTACACATGTACCATGTTGGGATTTCTCCTCATATATAAAGGGGACCTTATCATTTTGTAAATATATTATATTCAATATACAAAAATAGGAACATCCTCTACTCTCTAATAAGAACATTCTCTCCTATTGTCTCATTAAATTATTGCTTCTCATTTATTGTGTTCTTGAGTTATTCTCCATTTATTGATTATTACTGATCATAAATAGGCCAATCTTATGGCCTTCAATATCTTTATACTACCATCTACTACCTTTATCCAAGCTCCTCGAGCTCGACCACGAGGCCTGCCCGACCGCCCTCGAGATTGGCCTCTTTGGAGCCTGGTTTGCTTAACTCAGCTCTTTTCGCACGAATTTCATTATTCTCGCTTCATATTCAGCATCTATTGCTTAAAAAACTAGTATTAAAATAGATCACATATTTTTAGAACCATATAATCAAATATAATTTTAATTACCATTTTAAGGTAAACAGTTTGGCGCCCACCGCGGGGCTAAAAATAATAGTAATCATTTTAGTGCTGGTTTTCTAAGAACACAAGTTATTCTTCACACTTTTTCTTGTCCAAGAATCTTCAATTTCAAGTCAGAAAGTGTAACTCAGTAAACGCACACGAAAATAACGGTCCTGAGAACCACAGAGAGAATGGCGCAGCTGCTTCAGGTGCTGGTATTCCACCACTGAAGGAGAACCAGTGCAAATTCTTGTCGATGAAGGATCGCGCAATGCCCAACATGTCAATATGAGCTCTCATACAGGTGGGAGCATTTGTGAAGGTGACCAACGTGAAGCACATGGAACCCCTGCTCAAAGGGAAAGAGAGGTTAGCCTTCAGGTTATTTTTGAAATATTGCAGGCACAAAAAGTGGCAATTGCTCAGCTACAGAGCCATCAGAGAACCCCGAGCACAACACCACTAGAAACGGCTCCCCGAGTCGAACATGCACCTAAAAGATCGAGCGACAATGGGTCAACAGCCAACCATGCCATTATGAAAATGCTCGAAGACCTCACAAAAAGGATCGAATTAGGCGAGAATAAGATAGAATCTAACGACAAAAAAATGAAGACCTACAACTCGAGGGTTGATCAGATCCCGGGCGCACCCCGAATCTTGAAGGGTGTGGACTCAAAAAATTTCGTACAAAAGCCATTCCCGTCAGGTGCAGCTCCGATGCCTATCTCGAAGAAATTCAGAATGCTCGATCTCCCGAAGTACAACAGAATTTCAGATCCTAATTAGCACATCACTGCCTACACTTGTGTTGTGAAAGGAAACGACCTGAAAGACGAAGCGATTGTATCTGTTCTGTTGAAGAAATTCGGAGAAACATTATCCAAAGGGGTCATGATGTGGTACCATAACCTGCCCCCAAGCTAGATAGATTCATTTTCCATGATGGAGGACTCCACATGCTGGTGCCATCAAGGCCGCTACAAGCAAATATGATGTTTTCTAAATCAAGCAAAGGGAGAACAAAATGTTAAGGGAGTTCGTGTCCCGCTTTAGATTAGAAAGAATGGAATTTCCTCCGATCTCCGACGATTGGGCGGTCCAAGCCTTCACTCAGGGTTTGAATGAGCGAAGCTCTATAACTTCAAAACAGCTGAAACAAAATTTAATCGAGTACCCCGCCATAGTTTGGGCAGATGTACACAACAGGTACCAGTCAAAGATCAGGGTCGAGGACGACCAATTGGAAGCCCCCTCGGGCTCAGTGTACCCTAGAAGAGTCTTAGTGAAGGAATCGAGGCTTCCAAAAAGAAAGCCAAGACCAAACAAAGAAAGGTATCAGTCATATGTAGTACATCGGAGAAACATCTCGAGGCATAATGCACCTCGAAATGACCAAAGAATGGATCGGGGACATAATCCTCGGGGACTCGTAAGCAAAGAAGGATTTGACAAGTAGGCAGGACTGGTAGAGGCACCCCGACTATTTGAGTACAACTTCAACATTGATGTTTCATACATCGTATCAGCCATTAGTAAGATAAGGGACGCTAGGTGTCCGAGACCCGTGCTATCAGATCCCTCACAAAGGAACCCCAACTTGATATGAGAATATCACGATACCCATGGTCATAGGACCGAATATTACAGACAGATTCAAGAAGAAGTGGATCGACTAATCAGCAAAGGATACCTTCGAGAATTCCTCAGTGACCGAGCTAAAAATCAATTTCGGGAAAGAGAGGCAAACAAGAAAAATGAAACAGAAGAGCCACGACATGTCATCCACATGATTATTGGTGGAGTAGACGTCCCTCACAGACCCGTTTTTAAGAAGACCAAAGTATATATCACTAGGAAAAAATCAAACTCGGAGCTACATACCTGAAGATGCCCTTTCATTAAGTTAAGATGACATTGAGACCTTGTCTCAACCTCACAATGACGCACTGGTAATTTCTTTTCTTTTCAATAAATTCCAAATTAAGCGTGTGCTCGTGGATCCAGGTGGCTAAGCGAACATAATTCGATCGAGGGTGGTAGAGCAACTCGGGTTGCTCGACCAGATCATACCCGCCCCTCGAGTCCTCAATGGGTTCAACATGGCAAGAGAAACAACAAAAAGAGAAATCATCCTCCTGGTCAACATGGCTGGCACAATTTAGGGTACCAAGTTCCATGTCATCGAAGGTGACATGAGGTACAACGCATTGCTTAGAAGGCCATGAATCCACAATATGAGGGCGGTACCGTCAACCTTTCACCAAATGATTAATTTCCCCACAAAGTATGGAGTAAAAATAGTAAACGGAGAGCAGCACACAACAAGAGAAATGTTCGCAGTACACGATGTGGCACCGACACCTTCTATATTAAAGGAGCCAAAAAACAAGCAAACAACTAAGCACCAATCATAAACTACATCCTCGTAGGAACAAACAAAGGACCGTGCCGTATCCTCAGAACTCGTAACAAGAATGTATCGAGGCTCGAGCTCCATCACGACTAAGGTAAAACCTTATCTTTTTTTTCTTTCACACTATGCGCTAACCTGCGTGCAGGTGTTCGATTGAAAGGAGTCAGAGCACCCCCTAGCTCTAAGGCTTTAGGTTTGAAAGCATGCGTTGCACTCTTTTTTCCTCACATCAGATTTTATCCCTAAAGGGTTTTACCGGCGAGGTTTTTAACGAGGCAACATCCATATGCTACCTAAGGAGAACTCAACAAGTTTTCAAGGCTTCTCTCCAATCAACCTCGAATACTGAGGGGCATCCCCCCAGGAGATCACTGAAATATGCCAAAGAGGGTCTCGACAGGAGAATGATGTATTAGACCAAACAGTCGAATAAACCGTGTCTGTGTAGAATAATCGAACCCTCTATCGCGCCCCCTTTTTTACCTCGCGGAATATCGGGTTTATGACATTGGTTGGGACAACTCTTTCCTTTTGGGAAAGGGGTTTGCATATTTTGAAGATTCTCCACCTAACGATTTTATGGTGCGTTAGGGCACCTAAGGGGTTCAATTATGACTACGTTTCTAACCAGAGATTTGGGTAAGGGCTTGAAATTATCCTAAGGGGAAGGTGTTAGTCACCCCTGAGGATCCACAAGTGTGGTTCCCGACCAAATAATTTCGTGAAAAATTACAACTAGCAAATAACAAGTAAAGGCTCAAATAAGAGGGGATTTAAGTTTTAAGCATGTAGATTTTTACAAAACAGTAAAAGATTGGCTTTTGAAAATGAATTACGAGCTAGCATATAAAGGTATACTAGGTTTATAATAATATGGATCATATAAACGCAATACCCGGTAATCACTCCTCGAAGAGAGGCTACACGTGGTATTAGCGCACCGGTCATCATATCCATATTCTACCCTTCCCACCCTGTAAGGTTATTAAAACGAGTGTTGGTCTCGACCTCTATTGCATGATGTTACTCGTCCCTTCCTATCAATCCCGGATGAAATTAGGACCTCCCTCCTAAAAGGAAGTACTAGGTATACCCCTCAGGTTTTAAAGGTAAAATTCTAAGGCGACAGATAACAAAACAAGCAGGACTACAGATAAAGGAAAGCATAGAAAACAGATAAAGGCTCAAATATTCCTCCACACAAGTACACATAAGCAGCATGTCTCATACACAATTAAGGTCCATATTAATTCAGAATCCTAAAGCATGGTATCTAGGTGATAACACAATGACAGATTATTGCATAACTCAGAGAGGAAGTCTTAATCAGGCTTGCTTACTAGTTTTAAGCATGCTGACAATTAAACATGATCGCAAAGACAATTCTGATTTTATCTTTTTTTAAAAGTTAATTACCTAAGGCTCGCCTAAGTGTTGGATAACATGAAACAGTTATTCAGATTTGTTAATGACTCTAGGTTGTTTGTAGCTAATAACATGCGATTCTAGGTATGAAGATGTACAAAGACTAATTGCCAGTTGTTGAGAACAGGGGACTGTTCTATGCTTAGACTACATGCAGTAAAATAGATACGATCCTATAGCATGATATCTTATGCATCATGATTCGTAATAACTTAAACAGGATTTCTAAATGCACATAGAATCATAGCATTATGCACAGTTTCAGGAATAGCATATGTGACATATTTTAATGGTTATTCACCTAGAACAGGATCTCTACGTGTATGGCATGATGAGGCATGATTACAGCTTATTTACCCTAAGACAGTACTTCTAGTAAAATTTTAGACATAGGCAGAATCACGTAATAGCAACTTATTTTATTGTAATTATTTATCCGACATGCAAGATTTCTAAGCGTTGAGATGAGATGTTGAATACACATAAATCCTAAGTAGCATGATATCTAATGCATGGCATGGTGTTCCTAAACATGGCTGCTATTGCGCATAGAGAGATAATAGACCTAGAAAACATGGTCTCTACCCTTAATTATACTACAACATGCATATCACCTACCCATTTTTCACTATCCGACCCCAGAGTTGTTTACAAATAATTATTACAGGCCATTGAATACGAATTACACAACGGAAATAGAAGGAAAATAAGAAATTAACTATAGGGAGCCTACAAAATAGGCTCAAGTATCCATATCCTCAATGCCAGGTATTATTTCACAACCTTCTCATAATCCGGGTGTGTCAGAGTTCCATAAGGACCTCAAGGGATCCCGGGCAGTGCTCACGCCTAGATTTCATAGCTAAAAGAGTAATTACAGTGCGGAATGGCCAACCTCTGTATGTCAAAGTTCAGAGGGAGATTAAAGGTCCCAAGGCAATGCTCACACAGAAGGGGCAGAACCTAGACTTCTAAGAGCATATGTGAGAGTGCTTTTTATTTTTAAAAGGGTTTAAGTAAGAAACCAGTTTTGAGAGAGGGTAGGTAAGAAAACAATTTTGAAGAGGGAAACTTGATTGGAATAAAAGTTTAACATCACACAAAGGACCAGGGATAGTACAACAATCACAAACAGGGGTAATGGGATTTGAGGGACAAATACAGAGCTTGTGAGAGCAAACATGTAGCAGGTAGACGAACATATAGGCATACCATCAGAATCTCCTAAGGGTCCAGAGGATTAGGGGTATAGTAAAGTACTAGGTTAGATTAACACCAAAACAACTAAGACCATGATTAAACTAATGTACCAGTCATAGGCATGGAGATTCACATAAGAAAGCAGGTGCTAAGTATACAGAAACATGCTGGTCATAAACAAGTAAAGCCTATCTTAACATGCAGAGGGGAGTTCAGGATCCTAGGTACATGTTGAATAATAAGTAAAAGCAAATTAGAAACACACTGAATTACAACAGTGATAGAAACATGTTGGTTTGAGGACTCAAATCTAAATTAGAACATACCAGTGAAGTGAGGAAAGCAGTAACACAAACAGGAAGTAGAAGATGCACAATAGTTAGCCTTGGCTTGCAGCCGGCTAACTTAGAATAGTAGTAGCTAGCACAGAAGAGAGAGCAGAGAGTTTTTATTTGTGAAAGAGAGAGAGAAAGTTGAACATATCAATTCTTTTCTTTAAAAATGAGAGAAAAACATACCTATATATTGTTTTTGAAAGCTGGTTTAAAATAAGGTGCAAATCAAAGTCAGACATCAATTAAGGGAATCAGAATCAATCAGTTTGAGAATAGCATGGGTACTTCCTTAATTAAGGGAGTTAACTTCCAACGGTAGGATAAGGTTACAAGTAAGGAAAGGAATCAAATAAGGAAAGATTCATACATAGTAAGCACAAAGTAGGGAATTGGGGGCAGGTTCATTAAAGCACTACTGTAAGAATCAATTGATAGTAATAAAAGAATAAATAGTCGTACAAATTATTACTGGAAATCAATTAAAGGAAATCAATCACAGAAAATTAGGGATTCGAAATAGGAGTAGTATTGGTTTAAGAATTAGCATAGGTTATACAAAGTAAACACATAATAGGAGAGAGTCAGAAAGCCTAGTGATTAAAACAGGGTAAAATCACACGGAATTGGGGTTTACAAAGGACAATGACATGAACCACTGAATAAGCATAATACAAGCAGGAAATGCGAAGATTTAGAGGTATCAATAAGAAATGAATAGAGATGAATTACAGATTAAGCATGATAATAGCAACCAGAAACCCTAACAAGCAATCAAGAAATCACAGAATAATCAAAAGAACAGAGTGAACACAATAGAACAAATGAACACATCGTTGTAAACAAACTCAGAGCCATAGGTGAAAGCTAAGACATTAGGGTTTTTAATGAAATAATTCAGACACAAAGGGAAAAGGCTCGAATAAAGCTTAACTATAATATAAATCATAAGATAATATTTAAAATATGAAGGGAAATCATTTTTGAAAAGAGGTTTGAAAACCCTAGTTAGAAGGTGAAGAGTCATTTCATGAAAATCAGAAAACCTTTTGAAAACACAAAAAATAGCTCGGAATAAGCCAAGATCTTTTATAGATCTATGAAAATCAGAGACTGATTGTCAGGGTTCCATAGAGACAGCCCAAAGAGAAGGAGAAATGGCTTTGAAACCACTGGTTCTAGCCGAAAATAACAGAATCTTACTTGGACGGTCATGGATGGCCGGAGAACGGCATGTGAGATCATGGGAGGTAAGTGAACCGCCTTTGGTTCCCTTGAAAACCTCAGGACAACATCAATCCGCTGTAGGAGGAGAGCCATAGGCTGGGGGTAGTGTTGAGACCACCATGGTTACCGGCAAGGCGACGGCCAGTGAGAGGAGCTAGGTTTAGCAGAGAGAGTTTTGAGAGAGATGAGAGATGTAACGGCGAAAAGAATGAGAGGGGGAAGGGTTAGTCTTTAGGGTTAAATTAGGAAAGGGAGGATCTGGACCGTTGATACAAAATTGATCAATGGCCAAGATTAAATAAGGTATTGGGCCGTTTAAGTGGGTAAGGGGTCCAATTTTAATAGGTTAGAATTGAAATGAAAAAAATGGCTAATTTTGCAATAATTTGGTCTCAATAGGATAAAAAATAACATATTAAATCAAGAAATATTTTTGAAATCATTTGTAATGCAATTTATAATTAATTATTAGAGATAAAAATACTGGATAAATTAGAAATAAATTTATAAAAATTGTCACGACCCAAACCGATGGGCCGCAACGGACACCCGGTATCTTACCCACGTACTAATGTAACGTATCTTTCTTATTACATCATTACATACACGTAACATATGGGTCTAATAGACCAACATAATCCTTTATAAACCCAAAACATAGGCCGGCCAGGCCGTACAATCCTTTATATACACGACATATGTCTACAAGCCTCTAAGAGTATATAAATATCATAAAGGTCGGGACAGAGCCCACCTTACCAAACAATACGTGTCTAAATCATACTAACCAACGAGCAATTCCGAAGCAAATGAAGCACACCAACATCTTTTGCTGAGCTGAATAGCCTACTTGGAGGGATCCCGACCTCTCTATCAAGACCTGCGGGCATGAAACGCAGTGTCCGCAAGCAAAAGGGATGTCAGTACGAATAATGTACCGAGTATGTAAGGCACATAAATAAATACATAAGAGACATGGAAGAGATAAAGAGTAATTGACTCAACCTGTATGTCTAAATAACTCTGTAATAATAAATCACTTTTAGCATCATGCATATGCGTATGAATGTCATGTCTGCATAAGTATATGTTTCATAACATCATCAGCCTCTGAGGGCATCCCATCATATCATATCGTCCACTGTGGGCAAAATCATCATCGCATACCAGCTGATCAGGTGGTGGTGCGTATATAACGCCATAACCTTTCCCATATCCAATATACATATATATACATATATATATATATATATATATATATATCCGCGTGTATAACACTGTTTGATTATACATACATATATACGCGTATATAACGCCGTTTGAATCATATTTCAGCCACTGTGGGCAACATCATCATCATATACCAGCTGATCAGGTGGTGGTGTGTATATAATGCTATAACCTTTACCATATCCCATATACATATACATATATATATATATATATATATATATATATATATATATATATATATATATATATACACATACATATATACGCGTATATAACACATTTGGTCATGAGTCAAAGCACATGAATGCAATGCATGAAAAGTACGTTAATAAAATCTTTCGGAGCTTTATAAGGCCATTTTGCCTTTGAGTAATATCATAAAGTAAACTCTTTTCAACTTTCATATTTTTCTGAGACCCATGAACAAATGATAAAATATTATGACACCTGGAAATTCAAGAACATAGATATCTTTAATACTTCTACGAATAAAGTCATTTATGAAATTTGTGCATTTATACGTTTCGTTCGTGTCACATGGATCATGCCGAAATAAAGAAGGGATAGACTTAACATACATGTTCCTGAAATTATTTGAACGGAAAGAAACTTTTTGCTTCTTGCGAAATACGAACGAACCTAGGCTTGGATTAAACAAGATTGTTGTTGTTATTTGAATTTCAGATCGAACTTTGGCTAAATAACTTTGGACGAAGCAACTTCTGTTCCAAGTTCTTGGATTTTAAAATCCAAGGCAGAATGTTGTTTAATATAAGGAATTTGAAATGGATTTGGCTAAGGAAATCTCTTTCCAAGTTAATTCAAGGCAGAAAGTTGTTGGTCTTCACGTTTTTGGTTTGAAACCTTACTAAGTTTTCTAATGAATTTCTTATTTGCTATAGATTTATCTAATGAATTCCTTGCTATGTTTTCTAGATACAAGTTTTATTTGCCAAGACCTGAAGGTAATGTATTGGTCATATTCATGATTAGCCATTTGGCAAAAATCACTACTTAGTCATTTCCCATTTTGGTAGCTTCTTGCCACGTGGGGTGGGGGATAATTATTAAGTTTTTATCCACTTATTAGTTAATCGGGTAATGTCCTGTTACCCGGTAATTAACCACTTACCCGCATAATTTTAAAAAAAGCCCCAAATTACTTAATTAAATACTACTCTCTTTTAATATACCTTGTACACCTTATGATCATGTAGTACCTTGTATGACACTAGTCCATAAATACCTGGTATTTTAGCTCAGGCCATATTTTATCCCAAAATGCCAAGTTTAACGAAATTCATTTTCTTCAACTTGCTTCCCCTCTCACTTTCACGAATTTACTAATCACTTTTGAAATAGCATAATCCTTATAATCCCTAAATAATTAAGTTTTTTTCCTTGGACTGATGTTAGTTACCTTACGACAAATTCAACGTAAAATACTGCAGGGTGCAACATCGTCGTAAACTTATTACTGCGGAGCGTAATATCATCGTAATGTAATACTACCGGGTACAACACTGTTGTAACTTAATACTGTAGGACTTAATATTGACGTAATACTGCATGGTGTAACAAAAATATGAGAAAATTATGGAAAAATACCAATTTCTATGGAACTTGATTTTGAAGTTATATACGCAAATTTAAAAATAATTTGAGGAAAAATTGGGTATCAACAGCTGCCCCTCTTTACCCGGGAAGGATGGAAGAGTTGTCGGGTAAAGATATGATGGCCAATTTGACTGAGGGGAAATAGCTTGAAAGGTTCGGGCCGCACCCTGGTTTCTGAGCTGCTTACATATCCCTGGTTTTACAGGAATCATGCCTTATGTAGTTCAGGATCCACCGATGAAGTATACCGATGAAGGTTTACAAAAACAGACGCAAAGTGTAGGGCTAGGCGCACAAACAGCTTACGGGGTTGTTAGGAGAACTGGAGCGAGACCGCTCCTGCCGGGTTGCAAATAAATAACACAAGCATATATTGTGTGTAATTTAAACATGATGCAAGATTCCTGTTGGACTATGAATGCTGTCTTTGGACGGTTAAGGATGACGTCTTTAGACCATGATGTCCCGGGCCATGAATTTCTTGATGCAGGATTCGCAGGCCATGAAATGATGTTCTCGGGCCATGAAGATGGTGACTTCGAACCATGACGCCTTTGAATAATGATATGCAAACTGATAAAAGATATCCTCAGGACATGACTTGGTGTTCTGGAGCCATGAAGATGGTGCCTCCGAATGATGACGCCTTTGGAAAAGTTGGCGATATTTCAGCCCATGAAGATGAAATAGTATGATGCTGACAAGGTAGAGCTTAGCCTTATGAATTAAAGGGGTAGAGCTTAACCCAAAAGGAAAGCGCAGTAAATAATTCTAGAGGCATTGGTTGCTTTTTGAGAATTAAATGGAGGTAGCGTTTAACCTCGGAAGGCAGAAAGGTGGCCTTATGCAATATGATAATGCAGATGGAGACAACGTTTAGTCTCGGAAGGTAGAAAGGTAGACTTATGAAATATGCGAATGCAGATGGAGACATCGTTTAATCTCGGAAGGCAGAAAGGTAGCCTTATGAAATATGCGAATGCAGATCGAGACAACGTTTAGTCTCGGAAGGCAGAAAGGTAGCCTTATGCAATATGCGAATGCAGATGGATATAGCATTTAGTCTCAAAAGGCAGAAAAGTAGCCTTATGCAATATACGAATGTAGATGGAGATATCATTTAGTCTCGGAAGGAAGAAAGGTAGCCTTATGCAATATGCGAATGCAGATGGAGACCACGTTTAGTCTCGGAAGGTAGAAAGGTAGCCTTATGCAATATGTGAATGCATATGGAGACAACGTTTAGTCTCGGAAGGCAGAAAGGTAGCCTTATGCAATATTTAAGGAAGGACAACATAAATTCTTAGCTGGTGTTAAATTGCGGTAGAGCATTGTGATAATGAAGCAGTTTGTGCTGATAATAAGTGTTGGCGGGACGAGTTTGAGGAATGATGTCTATCTTTGAGCGGATAATATATTTTGGGGCTTTTGCAATTTTGTGCCTGCATCCAAAGAAAGATCATGAGTTTTGTAAAGGGGAAAGGTTAGTTCGCATTCTTGCTGGCCCTGCTTGGCTCATTTGCTTGATCATGATGATACTGTTTGCATCATTGGGGTAGCGTTGCTAAACAAAGCTGTTTCACAAACAAACATGCATGATTTTGTAAAATCATAATGTATAATAAAAATAGTAATTTTGGGATGAACCGACGACCGTGACATGGTTCGGGACATTGTAACCTCTCCTGCTACGGAATTTTGAGGGTCATCCTCAAAATTCTGCCCTAGTTTGATGGGTTGACGTTTCTGACTGCTGCTCATGCGGCGATTGGCTGAACTTGCTTCGGAATTTTTAGGGTCTTCCTCAAAATTCTGCCCCAGTTGGCTGAGTGAATGCTTGTGGACTGCTACCGCTTCGTAATTTTGAGGGCGCTCCTTAAAATTCTGCCCCAGTTACCAATTGCGGGGAAAAATAAAATTTTTATTGAATTGTGACCGAACCCATAGGGCTGCCTACGTATCCCCTCTTAAACGGAAATCAGGTTAGGCGTAGTTCAAATTACATCATTGAGAAAGCATAAAGATTACATATAGTAGCGCTTGACTGCATCTGAATTGATCGGCTTCGGCCAAACTTCTCCGTCCATTTCTGCAAGTATGGGTGCTCCTCCTGTCAGCACTCTATGAACCATGTACGGACCTTGCTAGTTGGGAGAGAACTTCCCCTTGGCTTCGTCTTGATGTGGAAATATCTTCTTCAGCACCAGCTGCCCTGGTGTGAATCATCTAGGTTTGACTTTCTTGTTGAAGGCCCTGGCCATTCTGTTCTGATATAGTTGACCATGACATACTGCATTCATTCTCTTCCTGTCTATGAGGGCTAATTGCTCATAACGGCTTCTTACCCACTTTGCATCGCTGAGCTCGACTTCTTATATAATTCTTAGAGAGGGAATCTCTACTTCAGCAGGAATTATAGCCTCTGTACCATAAGCTAGCATATATGAAGTTGCCGCTGTTGATGTGCGGACAATGGTGCAGTATCCCAGTAAAGCGAATGATAACTTCTCATGCCACTGCTTGTGCCTTTCTATCATTTTTCTTAGTATCTTCTTGATGTTTTCTGAATCTCCCAAGTTGATGCTTTCAGTCTCGTCCAGGTTGGACTTAGGTTTGTTCTCAAAATTCTCAACTTCTTTGACGATCTCGTCAGGTATGTTGCCTTCATCTGAATCAATGTCTGTTTGCTGCATTGTCTCGTTGCATGTCACAGTCATCGGTTCATCAAGACAAGTAATAGTAATGCTGTATAAATAAAGTAATGAGAGAAAACAATAGCAATAAATATCAGATTCGTAAGAGAAATTTAGAAGATGCTTTGATAGATTGAATAACTGTTTTGAACATTGAAGATCTATTGCAGAAATTGACAAATGCAGGAAAAGGAAAATTATTTAGTAAATAAAACCGTAAATAATGCTAGTTTTAGCCTTGCTACCCCAAGGCTCGTCAAGCTTTGGTTGTCTTGATAGACCAATTCTTGAGATATGTCCCCTTGATTATAGTCTGTATGGAAGGGCCTTCCTCCCTTCCCCCTCGAGAACAACACAACAATCCATATCTTCGTCCTCTAGGAACAAACTCCTCATTGCTGCAAGTGCTTCTTCCTCATCTATACCGTAAATAGTGTTGGCCTGCTTGAAAGTCTACTCAAGATGAGGTATCGACTGCTCTAGAGGGTAATAGGGACCGCGCCAAGGTGGCGACCAGTCATTGAATTCCTGCCAAGTGTACTCATACCCCAGACCAAAAGTGGTGTCATGTTCCTTGAGCTTTATGGGCTTCGTGATCCCTTGGAGGTTCTTACCGAGCCCTTCGCCTGGCTCATATCCTCTCCAGTTCAGGATGCTCTCAATCTTGTTATCCTACCACTTGTCCTTGTCGATAGCATTGACCCGTTCAATGTGGTGGTAAGTTCCTCCACCTATCTTCCTTTTTCCCTCAATTACCGGAATAGTTTGACGACTATAAATGGGGTTGCTACCGTCACCATGAATAATCACCTCTTGGTGGTTCCACTCGAATTTTACTGCCTAATGTAGCATTGATGCTACGGCCCCAACAACATGAATCCAGGGTCGTCCCAATAACAGGTTGTAGGATGCTGACACATCTATCACCTGGAAATCCACTTCGAACCAAGTCGGTCCCATATGCAGACATAGACTGATCTCCCCCATGGTGGACCTCTGAGAACCATCGAAGGCTTTCATATTGATCGCTCCATTCCTTATCTCATGTAGCCCTTTACCCAGATTCTTGAGTGTTATCAACGGACATATGTTAAGACTGGAACCTCCATCGATCAAGATTCTTGTGATGAAATGATCTTCGCATTGCACTGTGATATGCAGTCTTTTGTTGTGCCCTAATCCTTCAAGTGGCAGCTCGTCCTCATGAAAAGTGATTTTATAGCTCTCCAGTACCTGGCCTACCATATTGGCCATTTCTCCGCTAGTGATGTTGTTTGGAACATATGCTTCACTCAACACTTTCAACAAAGCATTTCTGTGTGTTTCAGAATTCTGCAGCAGAGAGAGGATGGATATCTGTGCCAGTGTCTTGTTCAACTGGTCGATGACTGAATACTCCTTAGCTTGTACCTTTCTCCAAAGGTCATCGGGATCTGTTTCATTAAGGGGAGGCCTGTTGGCAGCCTGCTTGCTTGACTCGGCTAGATGCTCAAGGGTGTAGACTCTACCAGTTCTTGTCATACCCTGTGCTGCGACTGCTTCCTCAGACGTGACCTTGCCTTTCCTTCTTGCCTCGGCTGTGTAGTCCCAAGGGATATCGTTTGACTAGAAGGGTGGCGTGGTTGACATTGCCACCAGAATTGGTACAACCATCCTTACTTCAAACAGAATGTGTGTTCGGGGTGGCAAGACTGCGATCTCGAATGATGTCGGTGCACTTGCTGGAGATACAAACTCAACTTCAATTGGCACTGGTGACTTTGCAGGTGGCTCTGCTTCAAACTCAAATGGTATAGACATATTCGCCTCAACGGTCTCAGATGGCTGAATCTAGACTATGATCGTTTTGAGAGTGACTGCGGGTTTCTTTGGGTCATCGCCTTCTGCGATCAACCCGATTGACCCCTCGGGATCCCAATCATATTCTATTTCAATCATATGGATACCTCTACCTTTATGGTTTAGCATAGGATTGTCACGAACATTTGGAGCGGGGTATTTTGCCATAATAATCATGTTGTCAATGAGAGCCTGTATTTTGTCCTTCAGAGAGCGGGATTCTTTGATGGTATGTCCTTTCATGCCGGAATGGTATGCACAGAATTTGTTTGGGTTAACCCATTGAGAAAGGTTCTCAAGGGTGGCAGCAGGGATAGTTGTGATATAACCAACAACTTTGAGCTTCTCATACAGCTGGTCAATGGGCTCAGCTATGGCGGTGTATTGCTTTGGAGGGAGACGATCAAAATTGGGACGAGGTCTAGGGAAGTTTTGGCGTGCATGGGGTGATTGGTAGTGGGGTGGATGGGAATTATAAGTGTGGTAGACAGGAGCGGGTTATGGATATCTGAGCGAAGCAAGTTGATATGTGGGTGGTGGAGCTTGGTAGGAAGGTGGTGGAGCTTGGTAATTTGGTGAGGGTGCTTGGTAATTTGGGGTTGGATGGTATGTGAGTGGAGGTGTTGGATAGGTTTGGTATTTGAGTGGGGACTTGGATCTTTGTGCAACCATTACGGCTCCCACGTCTCTCTTCTTAGACACACCACCGGACTGTAGAGCCTTGTTAGTGGCTTGCAAGGCTTCAAAATTTTTGTAACCATACCGCTTTTAATACCTTCTTCAATCCGCTCACCCAATTTGATGATGTTAGAGAACTTGTGGCCTTCAACCATCATTAACCTTTCATAATACTGTGGGTCCTGAGCCCGAAAAAAGAACTTGTTCATCTGTTCTTCCTTTAGAGCAGGTCTGAATTTAGCGGCTTCGAACTTCCAGCGAGTAGCATACTCGCGAAAGGTTTCTATAGGTTTCTTCTTCAAATTTTGAATGTAGAACACATCCGGTGCGTTCTCTGTGTTGAATCTAAACCTATCCATGAAATCAGACGCCATGCTTACTCAATTTGACCATTTCTTGGGGTCTTGGATGATGTACCAAGATGGTGCGCCTCCCTTCAAACTCCTCATGAACAGCTTCATGCGGATTCTTTCGTCCTTTCCCACGCCAACCAATTTGTCGCAATATGTCCTCAGATGGACTCTCGGATCACCAGTACCATCAAACATTTTGAACTTTGGAGGTTTGTACCCCTCCGGTAGTTCGACATCAGGTTGGATACAAAGGTCCTTATAATTCAACCCTTCAATCCCCTTGGATCCTTCAACACCCTAGACTCGGCTGGTCAGTTTCTTAAGCTCTTCGGCTAGGTTCCTGATAAGTAAATCCTTTTCGTCAGACTCAGACGCCTGTGGGATAGGTGGAGTGGAGTGGGTCATGGTTTCCACATAGATGGGATTGTTAAAGGTGTGGAAATGGTCTTTTGTGGGGTTTTATGGTTCTGGGATGAGTAGTGGAGTGTTATTTGAGGTGTGGCAAGCATTGCACTGCGTCAGGAGGTTCTTTGGGGGAGTGGTGTCATGTGAGGTGCGGAATGATTTTGCTGTCTTGGGATATTTGTGGAGGTGCGGGGTTTTGAGCATTTGGAAGGTTGATGTCAGGGACGTTGAGGGAAAATGACAAATTGACCAGATTCCGGACTTGATCGAGTTCTTCCTGAAACTTTAGCAGTTTCTGTTCAAGTGGTGACATGTTCTCATGCAGGACCTGAATACCTCTGCCATCCGTGGCCTCTACCCTTTCAATCATATTCTCCTTTCTGGTGCCGCTGGACTCTTCCATCTTACTTTTGCCTTTGTCTTCGCCCTTAGGAGGACTAGGAGGAGGAGTAGGTGGAGCGCCCTTGGATCTAGTGCGATAGGCTGATGATGCCAGAATACACAAACTAACCTTTGGGGAGGGGAGTAAAGAAAAAAATCAAAAACAAAAGGTAATCAATTCATTGAGGATCATGAAAAGAATATTGTGGTATTTAAACACATAATGTAGAAATGAAAGCGTGTCCTAAGTTGGGAACCTCTTTGTGCCCGAGGTAGGCCTAGCGACAAGTTGATTTGGAGAACTTAAAACGCTAAATGCCTCATTTTATTGATTAAGAAAAATAGACAAATCCCCAAAACGATAGACGAAAAAATAAAAGTCACTAATGGCCGTTGGCCTTATTACATTGAGAGAAAAATAAAGACACTCCTATCTACTTGGTCCCAGAAGGACCTTCCCTAGACTCGGCATTCTTGCTTTCCTTGTACAGTTTTCCCAGCTCGCGAAGTCCCAGCAACAAGTAGGTTCTGGATAGGTATCCTCGTGCAGCTCCCTCAGCCTTTTGACAATCTTCAACTCTTTTGATGAACTTTTCTTCCAGCTCGATTATACCTCATTCCAAGTACCCAGCCTCTTGTTGGCGCTGATAGCCATGTCCTTCCATTCCTCGATCAGTTTCTTGTTGGACTCATGTATCTTGTAGTGGTCATCTTCACTTTCCCGGATCCTTTTGTGAAGTTGGTTGTATTTGACTTGTGCTTCGGCCCTTTCATATATAACCCTGTGACCTCGGACGTACCCCGACTTGCTCTGACCACACATATCCTCTTCTAATCAACCAAGATATAAAGGGGTACAACCGGCGTGATACCTGTATGGATCAATGGTGTCTTTCTCAAGTATAACCTTGCAGTGCCACAGGTACCGAGCTTGGCACTTGTGAGGACTGTCATTATTTTGAAAGTCAGCTCGAAGATGGTTCATCTTCTCTACCCTAGGGATGACTTGCTTCCTTCCTGCTTGTCTCATAACTCAAAGAGGGACGTAAGGGTGTGTCCCCCTTAGACAAATCAGTATAAGAAATGATGTGTCTCGGGATCAAATGATGAACTCATCCGTTGGAAACCATTCAAACATCCATTGAACCTGTTCTTCAGTCAAGTTATCGAAAAGCTCAACCCATCCCTCAACATTTTCAGGCTGAGCGAACATGTCAGGGATATAATTCATTCGCTTTGGGTGATGAAAAGCGATGTGGTCATCCCACATTTTGCGATGAATATCCTGTCGATATTCGCCTTTTTGGAGATGTTCCATGAGCCAGAGTTGAAGTAATGAATTGCAACCTTCGAAATTCTTTGCTCCTTGTTGACACCTTTCTAAGGCCCGATATATGTCTGCAACGATCATGGGCACAATGCTAAAATCTTGCCCATTTACCCCTACCATTATGGTCTTAGTTACCATGGCTATCCTGGTATGGATCCTTTCCTTCTTCATCGGGAACACAATCAAACCCAAAAATCAAACCATAAACACGAACACTCGGCGATGGACGTGTCCCAGAGAGGTTATAGCAAACTCGTCATGGTAGCTATGTTATGATTTACTGTAGCCATACCTTTCGCACAAGTAGTCAAAAGGAATGTATGAATCCTCCAAACATACCAATTCCGCGTCCTTTTTCAGACCCATCATTTTGAGGAAACTTTTTCTTGTGCGGTTCTGAGGCATCAACAACACCCGAGTTTCCCATACTATGTTAGCTAGCCCTCCTATCTCTTCTATAAAAGGCGCCATTTCGTTGTTCCCAAAGTGGAACACGGACCTTTCACGATCACAGAACAGGGTAGTAGCCTCTATTATCATTTTTTTAGACTGGATTTCCAGGAGAGATGGTAGATTACCCAAGTGTTTCCTGACGATAGCTTTGTCGCTAGAGTGCAGATCCTCCCACCAACTCAACAGTTTTGGGTGGATGTTGGAGACCATGCCAAATCTGGGGACTTCGTGCCTCATTTTTTTGCAAAGCAAATAAAGTTAGGCCCTTACCCCCACCGGACTTGACTATTTATCGTCAATAATTAGCAGGAAGCATTTAGTTCTCCAAATAAATGCACAAAACGTGAGGGCGTCCGTTTGGGTTTAGGGAAACCCGGTGGACTTTTGGATAAGTCTATCTTAAAAGCTATCGTGCGGACGACACTTTAGCTTGACTAGGTTTGACCATGATGCATGCAACAGTGCAACAAAGTAAGGTTTCTATGGGGTTTTAGACCGGTACCCTTGAGCGGACAACTCAAGGGGGAAAGGTACGAAACCGTTCACTGCATCGCTGATCGACTAGTTTTACCGAAAATAAGCCTTTCCGAATTTAGTGGCTGATAATATAGGAAGGGAGCAACCACTCATCAAGCGTTGCTATAGTATTTTTTTTGCATGGGTGGAGTATTGAGCATGATTTATTCAATAAGTATTAAAACAAGTTGTCACGTATTTGCACGTTAAAGAAAGCGGTAAAAACGGTAGTCACGATTAAAGCGGTTACAAAAGGAAACAAAGAGATATGTCAGTTTCGTTTTTGAAGAAAAGTAAATACCTGAAGTAAACAATTAATTGCATGTAAAGGGAATAGGAAAGGGTGCAAGTATTTAAAATAAAGGCACAAATTCGCAAAACAATTTGAAATGGTAAAAGCCTGGATATCCCCAACAGAGTCGCCATGCTGTGTCGGCCCCTTTTTTTCCTCGCGAAATATCGTGTTTATGACATTGGTTGGGACAACTCTTTCCTTTTGGGAAAGGGGTTTGCATATTTTGAATAGTCGCCACCTAACGATTTTAACGGTGCGTTAGGGCACCTAAGGAGTTTAATTATAACTACGTTGCTAACCAGAGATTTGGGTAAGGGCTTGAAATTATCCTAAGGGGAAGGTGTTAGGAACCCCTCAGGATCCACAAGTGTGGTTCCCAGCCAAATGATTTCGTGAATTTGTACAACTAGCAAATAACAAGTAAAGGCTCAAATAAGAGGGGGTTTAAGTCTTACGCATGTAGATGTTTAGAAAACAGTAAAGAAGATTGGCTTTTGAAAAGGAATTACGAGTTAGCATATAAAGGTATCCTAGGTTTATAATAATATGGATCACATCAATGCAATACCCGGTAATCACTCCTCGAAGAGGGGCTACACGTGGTATTAGCGCACTGATCATCATATCCATATTCTACCCTTCCCACCCCGTAAGGTTATTAAAATGAGTGTTGGTCTCGACCTCTATTGCATGCTGTTACCCGTCCCTTCCTATCAGTCCCAAAGGAAATTAGGACCTCTATCCTAAAAGGAAGTACTAGGCAGACCCTCAGGTTTTAAAGGTAAAATTCTAAGGCGAAAGATAACAAAACAAGCAGGACAACAGATAAAGGAAAGCATAGAAAACAGATAAAGGCTCAAATATTCCTCCACACACAGTACACATAAGCAGCATGTCTCATCACAATTAAGGTCCATATTAATTAAGAATCCTAAATCATGGTATCTAGGTAATAGCACAAAGACAGATTATTGCATCACTCAGAGAGGAAGTCTAAATCAGGCTTGCCTACTGGTTTTAAGCATGCTGACAGTTAAACATGATTGCAAAGACAATTCTGATTTTATCTTTTTTTTAAAAGTTAATTACCTAAGGCTTGCCTAAGTGTTGGATAACATGCAACAGTTATTCAGATTTGTTAATGACTCTAGGTTGTTTGTAGCTAATAACATGCGATTCTAGGTATGAAGATGTACAAAGACTAATTACCAGTTGCTGAGAACAGTGGACTGTTCTGTGTTTAGACTACATGCAGTTAAATAGATACTATCCTATAGCATGATATCTAATGCAGCATGATGCGTAATAACTTAAACATGATTTCTAAATGCACATAAAATCATAGTATTATGCACAGTTTCAGGAATAGCATAGGTGACAGATTTTAATGGTTATTCACCTAGAACAGGATCTCTACGTGTATGGCATGATGAGACATGATTACAACTTGTTTAACATAAGACAATACTTCTAGTAAAATTTCAGAACAAAGGCAGAATCACATAATAACAACTTATTTTATTGTAATTATTTACCCAACAGGCAGGATTTCTAAGTGTTGAGATGAGATGTTGAATACACATAAATCCTAAGTAGCATGATATCTAATGCATGGCATGGTGTTCCTAAACATGGCTGCTATTGCGCATAGAGAGATAATAGACCTAGAAAGCATGGTCTGTACCCTTAATTATACTACAACATGCATATCACCTACCCATTTTTCACGATCTGACCCCAGAGTTGTTTACAAATAATTATTACAGGCCATTGAATACGTATTACACAACGGAAATAGAAGGAAAATAAGAAGTTAACTATAGGGAGCCTACAAAATAGGCTCAAGTATCCATATCCTCAATGCCAGGTATTATTTCACAACCTTCTCATAATCCGGGTGTGTCAGAGTTCCATAAGGACCTCAAGGGATCCCGGGCAGTGCTCACACCCAGATTTCATAGCCAAAAGAATAAGTGCAGTGTGGAATGGCCAGCCTCTGTGTGTCAAATTTCAGAGGGAGCTCAAGGGTCCCAAGGCAATGCTCACACAGAAGGGGCAGAACCTAGACTTCTAAGAGCATATGTGAGAGTGCTTTTAATTTTTAAAAGGGTTTAAGTAAGAAAACAGTTTTGAGAGAGGGTAAGTAAGAAAACAGTTTTGAAAAGGGAAACTTGATTGGAATAAAGGTTCAACATCACACAAAGGACCAGGGATAGTCCAACAATCAGAAACATGGCTAATGAGATTTGAGGGACAAATACAGAGCATGTGATCGCAAACATGTAACAGGTAGATTAACACCAAAACAACTAAAACCATGATTAAACTAATGTACCATTCATAGGCATGGAGATTCACATAAGAAAGCAGGTGCTAAGTATAATGAAACATGCTGGTCATAAACAAGTAAAGCCCATGCAGAGGGGAGTTCAGGATCCTATGTACATGTTGAATAATAAGTAAAAGCAAATTAGAAACACACTGAATTACAACAGTGATAAAAACATGTTGGTTTGAGGACCGAAATCTAAATTAGAACATACAAGTGAAGTGAGGAAAGCAGTAACACAAACAGGAAGTAGGAGATGCACAATAGTTAGCCTTGGCTTGCAGCCGGCTAACTTAGAATAGTAGTAGCTAGCACAGAAGAGAGAGCAGAGAGTTTTTATTTGTGAAAGAGAGAGAGAGAGAGAGTTGAACAGAGCAGTTCTTTTCTTTAAAAATGAGAGAAGAGCATACCTATATATAGTTTTTGAAAGCTGGGTTAAAATAAGGTGCAGATCAAAGTCAAGCATCAATTAAGGAAATCAGAATCAATCAGTTTGAGAATAGAATGGGTACTTCCTTAATTAAGGGAGTTAACTCTCCAAGGGTAGGAAAATGTTACAAGTAAGGAAAGGAAGCAAATAAGGAAAGATTCATAGATAGTAAGCACAAAGTAGGGAATTGGGGGCAGGTTCATTAAAGCACTACTGTAAGAATCAATTGATAGTAATAAAGCAAGAAATAGTCGTACAGATTATTACTAGAAATTAGTTAAAGGAAATCAATCACATAAAATTAGGGATTCGAAATAGGAGTAGTACTGGTTTAAGAATTAGCATAGGTTATACAAAGTAAACACATAATAGGAGAGAGTCAGAAAGCCCAGTGATTAAAACAGGGTAAAATCACACGGAATTGGGGTTTACAAAGGACAATGACATGAACCACTGAATAAGCATAATCACAAGCAGGAAAGGCGAAGATTTAGAGGTATCAATAAGAAATGAATAGAGATGAATTACAGATTAAGCATGATAAT
>MDKI01155705.1:0-30376 GCA_005239505.1 Nicotiana paniculata | reverse complement strand
CTAACGGCACAGTTACCGTTAGTGTATAGCGCCATATACTATGACGTTATACATAGATCCGTTTTATATTTTTTTTGGACTTATTTTAGTTCTACTTGTAAAAAAAGAACCTACTTGGGTTCCGCACCCTTGGATGTCGACCTGTCAGTTCACATCATGTAAGTCTACAAATAGATTTCAATTCTATTGTTGATCTTTTTTTTTTAATTGTGATTCAAACACACAAACGACAAATTCAATCTTAAGGGGAAATTTTACTTCAGAAGGCTGGTGTTTTCTATTATTCTTCATCTTTGGATGGATAGAATCTTTGGGGTTTTCTTTTAGACTAAGAAAATAAAGTTGGAATTAAAAAAACAGAAAGATCAACTGAGGGTTCAGTGGCAGCCATTAGAGTGGGTGATTGCAGAAACTCAAAGAAAACGGTGAACAAAATAAAAAAAAAAATGGTAAAATCAATTTGGTTTTCCAAGAAAAAAATCAAAAGTTTGTAAAAACATTTGATTCGATCAATTAACTTTACCATAGTTTCCGCTTGAAGCTTCTATTGTACCGAAAGGTTTGCTCATTTGAAATTGTATTGTTTTTGTGTCTTAGTTGATGGACATGTTTGACTGTTTGATGGATGCATGTATACTTAGTGGGCGTTTGGACATAAAAATTGTAAAATTCTAAAGAAAGGTAAAAAAAAAATTTAAGTGAAAATGATATTTGAAAATTAGAGTTATGTTTTTGGACATGAATATAATTTTGGGTTGTTTGAAGTTTTGTGAGTGATATGAACGAAAATTTTGAAAATCAGTTTTTTGAAATTTTTTAAATTTTCAAAAAATTCTGAAATTCATTTTCAAATGAAAATTACAAATTTTATGACCAAATACTAATTTAAAAAAAAAGCGAAAAAATTCTTATGTCCAAACGGACTCTTAGTGAGTTTAGAACGTTTAGTCATACTTCATATAATTCTTCTATAAAAAGTGTCGCACTGTCAAGCGCATATTAGAAATACACTAGAAGTTATATTTTTAGATTATATCATCACATTACTGCAAATATAATTGGCAATTATCAGAAGTAATAAATTAGTCGCATTGATTTTACCCTTGTCTAATGGTAGAGAAAACAATTAAACCATGAATATGCCTGTATGCGGGAGAAATCGTGATTATTGTGGTTCAAACCAAGTAAGATTATGAATATATGAGATCGAAGTCGAAGTTGAGAACTCTTTGTATTAAGGCCCGAACGGAGTGCTCGTCATCGGACCTGATAAGACAATACTCCCTGAACCCAGAATGAGCTCCAAGACCTTGGAAAACATGGCAAACAGTTGCACACGACTAACATAGGGCCGTGATATTCGCATCCAATCGGATATCACGGCGCAGATCTCGCCCGACATTGATAACAAATTAGTAATTGACGAGAAAGGAGAATTTTTACCTTTTATAGAATTGTACGGGAATGAGACTCTCCTACTATATAAAGGGAAGCTTTATATTTAATAACACACATTGTAACACGAAAATCAAAGCAATACAAATTCATTTTCTCTACTTTCTAGCTATCGCAAAGTTCTTATTTTATTGTTGTTCTTCATATATAATTGGCCTCGGATCGAGGGTTCGATTGAGGGCGAAACTACTGTTCAGCCTGAATCCGAGCCCGGCCATAACATCACAATTGGTTTGGTTATTCATTCTATATTTATTTCGTTTATCTAACATTATTATTTGTGTTGAATCAATCCACATATCCTTAACTTTACTAGCATTACTATAACAAAATGTTAAGACAAACAGAAGAATTTCAATACTATCGTGTCATTTAAATGATCATGACGCTGTTTACTATACTATATAGTGTAGTTCCTAGTGCTAGTTCTACATTGTAGTTCTAGTTGTATTCTACTATCTAAATTCCCAAAAGCTGAGGTCTGCTTCAGTCGACCTCCAGAATTTTTGATAGTTGCTTCATGCTTGGCTCCCATTTGCCAAAAGTACAGTGAGGCTACCTTATGTTAGACAACATGTCCCACGTCTTTTATGTATACATTTTCTAAAAAGTTGACTCTATAACATTTTTGAGCTATACCGTTTGTACGTTTTCAGATTAGTTTTTCTTTAATATTTTCACATTCTTTCTCACATTATAGTGAAATATTCTTTCCTTGTGTTTGGTTAGACACCAACATACCTCATCTTTTTCTTGCAATTATTCGATTGAATAAAATAACCAAGCTTGTTTATATGTAGTTGCTTGTCCCATTAAAACACTAAGCAAAATGTGATTGACTTGATTTTTTTAATATATTACGAAACTAAACAAGTATAATATGCGGTCCCATAGGCGCATATTACAGAGAATATATAGTCTCCTCTCAAAGTCATCGCTTACGTTAAGATAGTTATTTGGATAGAGCTTTAATTTGGGCTAAGTTCCACTTGAAAATTCATGAATGTAGCCAAGTATGACTAATATCCTTGAAAAATAAAAATCAATATATAGATAAACTTCTCATTAGATGAACACCTTCTTGACGATACGTCTCACGCCTGCCTTAAATTTTCAGTGGTCCGAATTCTTGTAATTACTAATGATCACTTGAGATGCATTAATCTTGTCTTTATTTATTTTATAAGAATTCAAGTCCTATAAGATGACAATGTAAATTTTATGATAAACATTAATTGGCAATTAACTTACTATATATAGTAAGTTAAACTATACAATGATCGGTTAAAAAGCACTTTACGTGTTTATAACTCAAAATCAATTGATTTTGTTATTGTATACCGGTGAACTCAGGGTCAGCACACACCTCGAGTTCTTGATGAGTCAAACAAAGTAAAAAGTATAAATGCATGAGATAGAGATCGAATCTGAGAACTTTTTGAGTCGAGGCTGGAACGAGGTGTTCGCCGCCGGGCATGACAAGACAACACCCCCACCCAGAACGATCTCCAAGACCTTGGAAAGCACTACAAATGATTGCACACGACTAACAGAGGGCCGTGATATCCGCACCCAACCGAATATCACATTACGGATCTCGCCCGATATCGGTAGCATATCAGTGATTGATGTACAAGGAATTTTTTACTTTTTTTAGAATTGCACTACGGATAAAACTTCTCTGCTATATAAAGGGGAAGTTTCTTATTCAATGGATGGTAACACGCATATCAAGGCAGTACACACTTGTTTATCTGTTTTCTAACTATTGAAAAGTTCTTATTTTAATCGTTGTTCTTCATATACATTTGACTTCGAACTAAGGGTCTGATAGAGGACAAAATTACTGTTCAGCACAAACCCCAACCCGGGTGTAACATCACAATTGGTTTGATTATTCATTCTATATTTAACTCGTTTATCTAACATTCTTAATTATTTGTGTTGAATCAACCCACATATCCTTAAAATCGCATAGAAATTCAATCGTTATCCATTTTAAAGATAAACAGTTTGGCGCCCAGCATGGGGCAAAGGATAGTAGTGGTGGTTTGGTACAAATCTCCATAACACACTCTATTTTACACTTGTTCTTTAAGGTCTCATTTCAGACCAACTTAAAAATTTCAAATTCTCAGTCTGCTCACTTGAACGTTGAGGCTGAGTCTGGCCATTATGGAGAAAACAACAATCTGGTGCTTAGCAATGAGGTTCCCCCTACTGATCCCAACAGAGTCCCAGATGTAGACCCAGTCGATGCTAACTCGTAGGTGGCCATCGACGCCAACCTGCCTACCGACCCCGAGAACAGCGTTCGGGGAGGACCCCGATCAATGACTTGAGGAGCGCGTGAAGGCGAAGGCGAAGGCGATGAGGTCAACTTACGATTGATCTTTGAAATGTTGCAGGATCAACAAGCGACGATAGTGCAACTGCAAATTCAAAGTCGCGCACCCTGCAGAGTTGAGCCTGAATCATCCCGGGAAAACACCCGAAGAAATGAGCAGATCACTGAAAGGTCGGGTGATGCCGAGTCCGGTATCAGCCCCGTAGTAATGAAATGCTCGAAGCATTAATGAAACGTGTGGAGTTAGGTGAAAAGAAAATTGAGGCAAACGACAAGAAGGTGGATATGTATAATTCCCGGGTCGATCAAATCCCAAGAGCGCCCCCAATATTGAAAGGCCCGGACTCCAAGAAATTTGTCCAAAAGATTTTTTCTCCGAGCGCGGCACCGAAGCCAATCCCGAAGAGGTCTCGTATGCACGACATTTCAAAATATAACGGAACCACGGATCCGAACGAGCATGTGACCTCCTACACATGCGTCATCAAAAGTAACGACTTGGAAGACGACGAAACCGAGCCAGTGTTATTAAATAAGTCCGGGAAAATTTTGTAAGACCCCGTAAAATTTTTCCTAAAACTCGGGGTTTTGTGGTGCCGAGGTAGGCGTATGTGTTAATGATGTACGGACTTTTTGGGTCTAACAGTACCCTGGGGATTTGAAGGAAAATGCTTGGCAGTAAAAGACATTTCTGGGGTCCATTATACGACCGTAGAATCACTCTGCGGGCCGTAGAATGGTCGCAGAGTGAGACAGTCAACTGGGCAACTTTTGGATGTCATTCGCGGCCAATTATGCGACAGCAAAATGATTTTGCCGCCCGCACACCGATAATAGATCCATCATGGAAATTTTTTGGATGGAGGTTCTGCGGCACATTATGCGATTGCAGAACAGGTCTGCAGATCGCATAATAGCCGCAGAGTGGGGCAGACCTGCCCAGTTCTGAAGGGAAATTTTGCGGCGCATCTCGTGGACCACATAAGCATTATGCGGTCGCATATGCGACTGCAAACCTGTGTCGGGGTTCCTATTTTTCTAATTTTTGAACCCGATCGTATTCTAATAAAACGCACTTGGGGATCATTTTAAAGGGGAAAAACATATATTTCTAGAGAGAGAGAGAGAGTGGCATAGAGTGAGAAAGGGAATTCCTAAGCTTCACCCACCAATTCTTACTCAAAATCTTGGAAGATAAACAAGAAAAGCACACTAGGTCTTCATCCTATAGGTAAGATCCTACACCCTATCTCTTAATTTCGAAATTTAACTAGAAATAGGCAATTAATAAGATAATTCATGGGTATGAGAGATGTTATTTTGCATGCATGTGTGATCATGGGATGTAGGGAGATTGTTGAGCTAAAATAGTAAAAAATGGATTGTGGGATGATGGAATCCTCCATAAAAAGAGCCTTGAAACCTTAATGCACACCTAGTATTTGATAAAGTGCTCAAATGAGCTAGAACCATGAGCATCTTCCTAACTTTGGTTAAATTTGTTATACTTTCTAAAATAGATTAAAGTTGCTAAGATTTCCGGAATATTTTAGAGTTTAAGGGAGCTCAAGTGAAGTATGATGGCTAAACTCTTCTTTAAGAATTGAACTCCACATTACCTTGCAAACTCCAAGATGTTTATCATAAACCGATCATTCCAAATAAGCTTTGTGACAATAATATATGTTCAATTCGTGTTTGAATGCTCTTATTATGTTGTATTATTGATTAAGGATGTGTTCCAAACTATGATTTGTGCATCTACATGTTATAATTCCGAGTCGTATTGCATATGAAAGATTGTTATGCCAAATTGAGTAGAGATTGTATTTGGGATTACACCTCCACCCGCACATATTAGGGTGAGGCAACAGGGCCACTTTGTGTAGGTATTGGTATTGTTGTTACACCTTCACCCGCACATATTGGGGTGAGGCGGCAGGGCCACTTTGTGTAGATATTGGTACCGTTATTGCACCTCCACCCGTATACATTGGGGTGAGCTGACGGGGCCGCTTTGTGTAAAGATGGTTATAGAGGTTCTTGTCTTTAAATTTATTAATGTTATTGACAGCTCTTGATAAATCTTTTTTTTCTTTAACGGCTATCTATGCTATTCTTTTGTCACCCTGATTCATCATGTTTATGCTGTATTTCCAAGTTCATGATTAGGTATTTGGTTTTCATACTAGCACTATTCGACATGTAATAACATCCCTTTTGACGGGGCACCTGCATCTTTAATGGATGCAGGTGGTTCCACAACGGAGGATATTTACCAGTGATAGCGGTATTCAATCTTCCCAGCCGACTTGGTGAGCCCCATCTCATTCCGGGGTTGTGTATCTTTTATTTCGTGTGTATTACTATGTTTTGAGGTATAGTCGGAGCCTTGTTGCCGGTACTATCATTGTACTCTTTGTATTTATTAGAGGCTCTGTAGACATACTGTGGGTGTATATGGGTGCTGGGAAAGTTATATTGATCGAACAGGTATACCTGGGCATGGGTTTAACTCCCGAGCTCAGGAAAAAACTCATTAAATTTCTTATAACTAACATAGATATTTTTTCTTGGTCCCATCTTGACATGACAAGGATCCCGCTAGAGGTAACCACTCATAAGCTGAGTTTGGACCCAAATTTCCATCCGGTTAAGCAAAAAGGAGACCGCAGTCTGAGTTCAAGCACGAGTTCATCAAGGACGAGGTATCTAATCTCTTTAAAATAGGATCCATTCGGGAAGTTAAATACCCAGACTGGTTAGCCAACATAGTAGTAGTACCTAAGAAAGGAAATAAGCTAAGAATGTGTGTGGATTATAATGATCTGAACAAGGCATGACCTAAGGATTCTTTTCCTTTGCCTAACATCGATCGGTTGATCGACGTGACACGAGATACTCAGTTTTCTAGATGCCTATTCCGGGTACAACCAAATCTGGATGGACCAGGGCGATCAAGTAAAGACTTCCTTTATCACTAAATTTGGCACCTATTGTAATAACATAATGCCATTTGGTTTAAAGAACGCCGGTGCCACCTATCAACGCCTAGTGAATCAGATGTTCGAAGAATAGATAGGAAAATCAATGAAAGTTTATTATTGACAACATGTTAGTCAAGTCCCAGCGAGTAGAGGACCTTTTGAAACATTTGCAGGAAACCTGCGACATATTGAAGAGATACAATATGAAGCTGAACCTGGAAAAGTGCACATTCAGCGTCGGATCCAGAAATTCCTGGGTTCATGGTATCCAATCGAGGGATCAAGATCAATCCCGACAAAATCAAATTCATAGAAGACATCACTGTGGTAGATAATGTTAAAGCCGTTCAGAGGCTAACTGGGCATATAGCCGCCCTAGGACGGTTCATATTGAGGTCCTAGGAAAAAATCCATCGATTCTTCTCTCCGTTGAAGAAAAAAAATAACTTTTCCTAGACTTAAGAATGCCAACAAGCTTTGGAAGAACTCAAACGGTACCTTTCGAGTCCGTCCTTGCTCCATCCTCCGAAGGCGGATGAAAATGTACCTTTACTTTGCGGTTTCCGAGGTAGCGGTAGATAGATTCTTAGATCGGGAGGAGGAAGGTACATAATTTCCTATTTACTATGTCAGTAGAACTTTAGGTGAGAACGAAACAAGGTATCGTCACTTGAAAAAATTGGCGCTCTCTTTGCTTAGAGCCTCCAAAAAGTTAAAACTGTACTTTTAATGCCACCCCATATGTGTCATGACCTCTTAGCCATTGAGGAACATCATGCATAAATCCGAGATATCAGGACGATTGGCCAAATGGGTCGTGAAACTCGGCGGGTACGATATCGAGTATCGACCTTGAACTGCCATAAAATCTCAAATTTTGGCAGACTTCGTGGCCGACTTTACGCGGGACTGAAACCACTTACGAGGAATGCAGTTAGGCGGTCTATTAGAACTGTAAAATTTACTAACAATGAGGCCGAGTATGAGGCCATGATTGCAGGTCTTGAATTGGCTAAAAGCCTTGAGGCCGAGGTGATCGAAGCAAAGTGCGATTCTCTTATCGTGGTAAATCAAGTCAATGGGACCTGCGAAGTGAAAGAGGAACGAATGCGAAGGTATTTAGACAAATTACAGATAGCGCTACATCAATTTAATGAATGGACCCTATAACACGTGCCCCAAGATCAGAATAGTAAATCCGATACTATGGCTAAATTGAGGTCATCGGTCGATGATGATGAATTCAGTTCGAGAACAGTAGTACAGCTCACAAAGTCGGTGATAGAAGAAGGCCACGCTGGAGTAAACTCAACGAGTTTAACCTAGGATTGGAGGAACAAGTACATAGACTACTTGAAGACTAGGAAATTTCCCTCGGATCCTAGAGAATCAAGAGCCCTGCGTACCAAGGCTGCCAGATTTAGGTTGGCCGAAGGGACATCTTTCAGGAGAACGCTCGATAGGGCGTTAGCCTGATGCTTGGGGCCGGGAGATACTGAATACACCTCGAGAGAAGTTCATGAAGGCACTTGTGGAAAACATTCGAGGGAAGAATATTTGGTTCGAAAATTAATGAGGTTCTCCTATTGTTGGACCGAAATGGAGAAGGATGTGAAGGACTTCGTACGAAATGGAACAACTACTATAGAAACACACTTATGATCCATCAACCGAGAGAGCTAATCTACTCAGTCCTGTCCCCATGGATGTTTATGAAATGGGGTATAGACCTCGTCAGTCCCCTACCGTGGGCACCCGGTAAAGCTCAAATAGGGAATAGACCTTGTCGGTCCCCTATTATATCTCTAGGAGATATGATAGGGTTGTATGCAATAATAATTACCCAACTATGAGTCGGGGTCAAATCCACTGGGAGTTATGAGGGGTGTTAGGAGTATATATTTGAAGCAAGCAAATGGGTTATCTAAGATTTCACTTCCACAACACAATTTTCTTTTCTATTTCTACTAATACTCTAATGAATGCAAGCTAAAGAAAATAGATTATAGATAAATATTTTTGAGGTTTTTCCAATTAGATTAAAGGCCTAGGGCTGTGACCATAAGTTAGGTGTTTGTCTAATGGGATAAATATGTTTATACTTGTTTGTTGATTAGAGTGTATTATAGCTCTCAACTCCACGTTACCCACTCAATACCTCTCGGTCGGAGAGTGATTTTGCCAAATTTGGATTTTTCTCAAGTCCAAATGAGTTATCAACCAAAACAGTTGATAAGAGCTCAAGCCGGGTTCTTACTATCTGTAGTTTGAACCATTTAATTAAGTTAACCAATCTCTCAATTAACCTAATTCCTTGTTAGCTAAGTTACATTAGACTAGGTCCCTCTTTCTCATTAGGCATGAAGCAATGTTTGTAACCAATAATTCTAAAATTCAAGTATGAACTAAGCTAAATAATCAACACTCAATCATAAACAAGCATAAAATTAATCACTCATAAGGTTTACACACTAGGGTTGGGTCACAACCCTAGTAAAAATTTAGCTACTCATAATAGGATTTGAATGAAACAAAGATGAAAATCTAATTAAACTCATAATGGAAATAAAGTGATGAAATCTAATGTTAAAATACCCAAATAAGCTAAAACTTCCTAAAATAGCAAAGAGAAACGGCTACAGCAGCTGTGTATGCTCAAAACTTGACCTAGTTTTGTGAAACTCGACAATTTTTACAGGGACAAAAATTGCGGACAAAAATTCCCCTCAGGAGGTTCTACGGTTGCACAATTCCATGCGCGGTCCGCAGATTTCTTATGTTAGCAGACAGGTGAGTTCTGCGGCAGCAAATTTCTGTACTGCGGCCGTGAGGAAATCTTCTGCGGCCGCACATTTATGGACTGTGGCCTCGAGGCAATGTTCTGCGGCTGCATAATTCTTGTGCGGTCCGTACTTCACAAAGGCTCCTGTACTTGTCTTTTTGCATACTCTATGATCTTTGAATCTTAAGCCCAGTTCTATGGCCGCACAATTCATGTGTGGTACACACATTGCTGAAATTATTGTTGGGTATTTCTTCTTGGTTTGCGGTCACAGATGGAGTTCTGCGGTCCGCAATTTCTTCTACGGACCGCACATTTGTGCTTCTGCACCCTTTATTACCTTGTGCTTTGGAACACTCCTTTTTGAGTCAGATTTTATCTTGTGAGACCAAACTTCCAGCATTCCTGCAATTTGTACAATTTTATTAGTTTCAGGAATACAATTCAATACTTTCGGACTAAAACAAAAGCTAAAAGATGCTAATAAGCAGTCAAAATACCCACTTATCAACTCCCCCAAACTTAAGTATTTGCTTGTCCTCAAGCAAATAAATTAGTTTCCACCTCCAAAAGCTAAGGGGTCATTTCAGCGAGTCAAAGGTGAGTCATCCGCACATCAGTTGGGACCAACAATTACCCACACTACTCATGTATTATCAACAAGGCTACGAGTTAAACGTTCATGCACATATAGTTCTAATGTGACACTTGAGCTTCAAGCCTTGACTTTACTTATCAAGGGCTCTTGCTCTATCATGTAGTTCACGGTGGACTAGAGAGACTTAACATTACTCTTTCTTGGTCATTTCATTCTTTTTCTCCCTTTTTGATTTCTTCATGTTTGGGATCATTACCTTTTTTTGAATCCTTTCAGCCCTTCCACTTATTCACTTTTTGCATCTTTCTTTTTGTTCTTTTCTTTTCTTCTCATAGAGATCATTTCTTTTCTCTTTTTGCGCCTTTATACCTTTTTCAAGCCTTATATCTCCCCCAAACTTACATTTTAAGCCATTTGTTTCATAAGAGTGTTAAGGAAAGCTCGGGTGCTGATAAGTAGGGATTTTGACCGCTTATTTGCTCTCTTTTACTTGTGTTTTAGCTCGAAAATGCTTAAAGGTATCCCCGAGAATTAATGAAATGAGATTTTTTGCATCAATATTGGGAAACGAGCCAAAGAAGTGAAGATCAACTCAAAAAGAGTCAAAATTAGACAAGGACCAAAACAGGGCAAAAATGCTTACATTGCGGACCGCACAATACTGTGTGCGGCCACAAATAACGAAGGAACCCTGTCAAAATCAGATTAAGAGTATGCGGACCGCATAATTTTGGTGCAGCCGCATAATAGAGGTTCAGAGACTTGAAATTATGGGCAGTTGAAGGAATGCGGACCGCACCATTATTATGCGGCCACAAGAGCCAAAGTGCGACCGTACTCACTAATATGCGGACCGCATGAGAAGAGAATCACAGAGTCTTAAAGTGAAGATGTACGGACCACACGACTATTGTGTGGTCGCAGAAGCCAGTGTGCGGCCGTACTCATAAATGTGCGGTCCGCAGGATCAAGTCCAAGTCCTAGCCCAAGCCAAGTGTGCGGACGCACTCAGAAATATGTGGTCCGCACAAATAGGTGAAGTGCGGCCGCATCTCACTTTTATGCGATCGCAGAAGGCCCAATTGACCAGTCAAGCTCAGACTGCGGACTGCACTCAGAATTATGCGGCCGTAAAACCTTCACAGGGGTATTTTTGTCAGATATTTTTAGCTTAGTATAAATAGGACTTTTTGTCATATTTAGGTTAAGTTTTGTTTTGGGAGAGCACCTGAGTCATTTTTTTTTACTTGTTTAAGTACTTTTGTACTAGATTTGTATCCAAAACATTAGATTTTCTTCCCATAATTAATTATTATGGATTCTATCTTTATTTCTTATTTAATTCTGTATTGAGTAGCTAATTTTCTAGCTAGGTTGTGATCCAACCCTAGTGTGGGTATTTAATGAGTGTTTGATTTAGGGCTTTTTTGTGATTGGGTTAGTGATATTTAACCTAGTTCTTTCTTTAATTCAAGAATTAATGGTTGAAAACATTGGTTCATGCCTAATTGACTTAGTCTCTACTTGATAAAGAGAGACTAAGTTTAGGAAAACTTGGCTAACAAGAAATTGGGGTGAACTAAAGAAATTGATAGCCCCAATTAAAGGGTTGAATCTATAGATAGTAAGACCCGACTTGAGCATTTATCACTTGTTTTGTGCAATACCCATTTGGACTTGAGAAAGCCAAATTGGGCAAAATCACTCAAACTACCGAGGGGTATAGAGTGAGTATTTGAGTGTGATTTCTATATTACAACCTCGACCAATCAAACTTGCCCTAGAGTTTACAACCCATTAGGTAACCACCTAGGTAGAAGTCACGACCCTAGATCCTTTTATCATTTGAAAAACAACAAAACCAAAAATATTGTCTCTTAGTTTTATCCTTGCAAACAATAGAACAAAGTAGAAGTAGGACAACAATTAAGAATGTGGAAGAGTAATTTAGGACAAATCATAAAATCAAACTAGATATACACTTAATCCCTATTCTAACTCCCTGTGGATTCGATCCCGACCTTTGTTGGGTTTATTATTGCATCGACCTTTTCACTACATAATTATGGTGTGGGTTTGGCCGAGATCAATTTTTAGCGCCGTTGCCGGGGAGTTAACACATTTAGCTATATATCTAGGTTTTTGTGTGCTTTGGCTTTCTTTCCTTCCGAGTCACTAATTTTGTTTTTGAATTGCCATTGGGGGAGGAGGTAGACGATGATCAAGGATATGAGATTCATCCCGAACCTCAAGTAAATAGGCAAGGCCGACCGCCTCGTGATAATATCCCAAACCCTCCCCCACCTCCACCAAGAGCGGCAGCACACCAGGTGTTGTCGAACGAGGTCTATGCCAGTGCTATAGTCCCGCCCTGTATTAGGGAGGGCAACTTCCCAATCACCAACGTTATTATTACACTACTTGAGCAATGTGGTTTCTTCACCGGAGCTCCAAGCTAAAATGCTTACAAGCATCTCAAGGGGTTTGTCGATACTTGTTGGGGGAGCAAGCAAACAAATGTTTCCGAGGATGCATTACATTTGAGGCTATTTCCCTTTTCTCTATGGGGAAAGGCTTTGGACTGGTTAGAGAGATTACCTAATCATTCCATCCATACTTTGGATGATTTGGACGAAAAGTTCATTGCCAAATTCTTCTCTCCGGGGCACTTGACTAAACTACGGGATGAAATTCTAGCGTTCAAGCATGAGCCCAATGAGCCATTGCACGAGATTTGGGAAAGATATCGTACCATGGTTAAGGATTGCCCGAATAATGATATGACCGAGGCCATGATCCAACAAACCATCTACAGGGGGATCAACACAACCAATCATTGTGTGGTAAATCAACTCGCCGGCGGGAACTTCATGAACACACCTTATGTCGAAGCTTGTAAAATTTTGGATGAGATGGCAGATACTTCGTCAGCGTGGCAAAGTAGGGCCAATGTTCCTCAAGGTGACCCAAATGTCATTCACCTACACAAGGAGCTACATGATCATGGTCAAGCTATCGCAGAGTTGACAACCACAATGAACCAATTGTCCAAGGCTCAGCTTCATTAGGTTCAAGGACCGAAACAAGTCAATGCTATGGAAGGGGTGAATATGATGATGAACAAGAGACAACAAAGAGGTCAACAAGTACATAACCATCCAGAACAATTTGAGCAAGATGATAGTGGGTATGATCAAGGTGATTCATATAATGAGAAAGAAGAAGAAGTGCAATATGTCAACAATTATCAAGGTCAGACAATACTCAAAATAAACAACAATGGATATCACAAGGAAACCAAGGAAATTGGAACAACCAAAGCCACCAAGGCAATTGGAGTGGTGGCAACAATAACAATCAAGGCAATTGGGGAAATAACAATAACCAAGGCAATTGGAGTAATCAAGGAAACCAAGTCAATTGAGGAGGAAATAATCAAAGTAATTGGGGTGGAAACAATCAAAGCAATTGGGGAGGCAACAACAATCAAGGAGGTTGGAACAATAATAATCAAGGGAATGAGGGCCGGGCTTTCAAAGGCCCCTGATGTATCAACAACCAAGCAACCCGCCTCCATATACATCTCAAGGTTCTAGTACTTCCAATAGTGAAATAGGACAGATTGAAAATATGTTCAAGCAAATGATGGATAAAAATGCCGACTCCGATTCCCGATTATCCTCCCACAGCACTTCCATCCGCAATTTGGAGGTGCAACTCGGCCAAATCTCTCAAGCATTAAACACTCATCCTAAGGGGGCACTACCTAGTGATACTGTGGTGAACCTGAAGGGTGGGAAAAATATGGGGCATGCAATGGTCGTAACCACACGGAGCGTAAAAGGTAGGGGAAAATTCCTCAAACCAAAAAAGAGTGGCGGATATGATGTATTGGTTCAAGATGATGACATGCCAAGAAATGATGTTCAAGCTAATGAAGATGTGAGGATTAACATTGATGAAAGTGTGGAGGAGACACAAGAGAACCCGTCTAGGGAACACGTGATTGACATACCGGACCCGATAGTGCAAAAGGCCAAGGCACCCATGCCAAGGCCTCCTCCTCCATATCCTCAAAGAATCTCAAAGTAGAACAATGAGAATCAATTCAAGAAATTTATTGATATGATGAAGAGTTTGTCCATAAATGTGCCGTTGGTTGAAGCCTTAGAACAAATGCCGTGATATAACAAGTTCATGAAGGATTTGGTAACAAAGAAGAGATCAATGAATTGTGAAACAATCAAAATGACACATCAAGTGAGTGCTATTATGCACTCCATGGATCCAAAATTGGAAGATCCCGACGCCTTCAAAATCCCGTGCACTATTGGGAGCACCGATTTTGCCAAAGCTCTATGTGATTTGGGGCCAAGCATTAAATTGATGCCCTACTCTATGTTCAAAAATTTGGGGATTGGGAAACCAAGACCCACATCGATGAGGCTACAAATGGTGGATCGGACCATGAAAAGGCCATTGGGGATAATTGATTATGTGTTAGTTTGGGTCGACAAGTTCATCCTTCCAGCGGACTTTGTGATCCTTGATTGTGAGGTTGCTACGAGGTGCCTATTATCTTGGGGAGACCTTTCCTTGCTACGGGGAAGGACCTAGTTGATGTGGAAGCTGGTGAGCTCACCTTCGGGGTGGGTGATGAAAAAGTGGTGTTTCATCTATGCAAATCAATGAGGCAACCAAATAGCACCGAAGTTTGTTCGTTTGTGGATCTAGTGACCGAAGTAATTGTTGATGACACAAGTGTTGTGATGAATGTTGAGGACACCTTGGAAGCTGTGTTTCTCAATCATGATAAGGATAAGAAGGAAGGCTTTGTAGAATGTGTCAATGGTTTGCAAGGAAATGGTTCATATACTTATGAGTCCAGAAAATTATCCTTAAACCTTGAGAACCGAAAGACTCCTCCAACAAATCCCTCAATCGAGGAGCCTCCCACCCTAGATTTAAAGCCTTTGCCTTCACACCTCAGGTATGAGTTTCTTGGACCTTGTTCTACTTTACCTGTTATTCTTTCCTCGTGCTTAACTAACGTGCAGGTAGAATCTACTTTGGCGGTACTCCAAAGGAGGAAGAAAGATATAGGTTGGACATTGGCGGATATTCGGGGTATAAGCTCCGCCTTTTGCATGCACAAAGTTATTCTGGAGGATGATGCTAAACCTTTCGTGGAACATCAAAGAGGATTGAATGAAGCTATGCAAGAGGTAATGAAGAAGGATATTATCAAATGGTTTGATGTCGGGGTTGTTTACCCCATTTTCAATAGCTTGTGGACCTCTCCGGTGCAATGTGTCCTAAAGAAAGGGGGCATGACTGTGATAACAAATGACAAAAATGAATTGATCCCCACAAGAACTATCACCGGGTGGAAAGTGTGCATGGACTACAAGAAGCTCAAAAAAGTTACCTCGAAAGACCATTTTTTGCTTCCATTTCTTGATCAAATGTTGGATAGGTTGGCCGGACGTCTTTTTATTGCTTCCTTGATGGATACTCCGGCTAAAATCAGATTCTTATTGCTCCTGAGGACCAAGATAATACCACTTTTACTTGTCCCTATAGCACTTTCACATTCTCGCATATGCCATTTGGGTTATGCAGTGCACCGACGACTTTTCAACGGTGTATGATGGCCATCTTCACCGATATGGTGGAGGACTTTCTTGAGGTTTTCATGGATGATTTTTCTGTGGTGGGAAATTCTTTGAAGAGTTCTTGGACAACTTGAACAAGTTATTGGCACGATGTGAAGAAACTAGCTTGGTTTTGAATTGGGAGAAATGTCACTTTATGGTCGAGGAAGGCGTTGTTCTCTGTCACAAGATTTCAAAGAATGGCATTGAGGTTGATGAAGCCAAAATTGAAGTGATATCCAAACTCCCTCCTCTACACCCGTGAAGGGAGTGAGGATCTTTCTAAGTCATGCGGGGTTTTACCGCGATTCATCAAGGAATTTTTTAAGGTGGTAAACCCCTTGTGCAAACTTTTGGAGAAGGATGCCAAATTCCATTTCAATGAAGATTGTATGAAGGCATTCAAATTGCTCAAGTATAAGTTGACTACTACTCCTATTATCACCGCACCAAATTGGAGCTTACCTTTTGAGCTCATGTGTGATACAAGCGATACGGAGATTGGAGCGGTATTGGGGAAATGTATCAACAAGATCTTTCATCCGGTCTACTATGCTACTAAGACCATAAACGAGGCCCAAGTGAACTATACAGTGACCGAAAAAGAACTCCTTGCTATTGTCTTTACTATAGAGAAGTTCCGCCCGTACTTGATGGGTACAAAGGTGATTGTTCACACCGACCATGCGGCGCTTCGATATTTGATGAGCAAGAAAGATTCCAAGTCAATATTGATGCGGTGGATACTTCTTTTACAAGAGTTTGATCTTGAGATCAAGACCGCAAGGGGAGTGAAAACTAAGTGGCGGACCACTTGTCTCGATTAGAGGAGGAGGAGGGGAGGCCACATGATGGCCTTGAGATAAATGATTCATTTCCCTATGAGCAACTCCTTTCCATTTCTATGACCAGGATGCCTTGGTTCGCCGTCTTGGCCAATTATCTTGTAAGTGGAATTGTACCGAATGAGTTCTCTTCAAACCAAAGGAAGAAGCTCAAATGGGATTGCCTCGACTACTATTGGGATGACCCCTATCTCTTCCAAATTTGTACCGATGGTGTGATCCGAAGATGTGTACTGGAAGAAAAACAATTAGGAATTCTTGAGGCTTGCCACTCTTCGCTATATGGTGGTCACCATGGTGGAGCAATAATAACTACAAAGGTGTTAAGTTGTGGATTCTATTGGTGTACTCTTTATAAGGACGCTAACGATCTCATCAAGAATTGTGATAAATGCCAAAGGGCCGATGGGATTTCCAAGAAAAATGAGATGCCCCTCACCATCATCTTGGAGATTGACATTTTCTATGTGTGGGGCATTTATTTCATGGGTCCATTCGTGAGCTCATGTGGGGACACTTATATATTGGCGGTTGTGGATTACGTGTCAAAGTGGGTCGAAGCCGTGGCTTTGCCCAACAATGAAGCTCAGAGTGTGGTAGAATTTTTGAAGAAGAACATATCACAAGGTTTGGTACACCAAGGGCCATTATTAATGATTGGGGATCACACTTTTGCAACAAAGCTTTTGGTACTTTACTCTCCAAGTATAGTATCACTCACAAAGTGTTGACCCCTTATCATCCTCAAGCAAGTGGACAGGTAGAAGTCTCCAACCGGGAGATCAAAAGTATTTTGTCAAAGACGGTGAATGCCAACAGGATGAATTGGTCGAAGAAACCTGATGATGCTCTTTGGTCTTATATGAAAGCTCATCCTCAAGCAAGTGGACAGGTAGAAGTCTCCAACCGGGAGATCAAAAGTATTTTGTCAAAGACGGTGAATGCCAACAGGATGAATTGGTCGAAGAAACCTGATGATGCTCTTTGGTCTTATATGAAAGCTTACAAAACACAAATTGGTATGTTTCCATATCGGTTAGTTTCGGGAAAGCTTGTCACCTACCGGTAGAACTTGAACATAAGGCTATGTGGGCATTGAAGAAGCTTAATCTTGAGTGGGATGTCACCGCCAACTTAAGGGTGGGACAATTGAATGAGCTTGATGAGTTTTGGTTCCATGCATATTCAAGTTCGTCCTTGTATAAGGACAAGATGAAGTACCTCCATGACAAGTTTATATGGAATAAAGAATTCAAAGAAGGAGACCTGGTGCTATTGTTCAATTCTCGGTTGCGGATGTTTCTGGGAAAGTTTAAATCCAAGTGGAGTGGCCCATTTGAAGTTGTCCATGTGACACCCTTTGGTGCTCTAGATCTGAAAAATAAGAACTATGAGGTGTTTAGAGTCAATGGGAACCGAGTGAAACATTATCTTGGCAAGGTTGGAGATGGCCATGGGGTGGAGTTGCTTCATTTCAAATGATTGGTAATCTGCATTGTGCCGCGACGTTAAATCAGGCGCTTCTTGAGAGGCAACCCATGTGTCTTTTTTTTCTTTTTTTCTTTCTTTATTTTCTTCTTTAGATTGTGTAGGCTTGGCTTTGTGCTAAATAGTTTTGAAGTGTATGTATGAATAGGTGTGCATTACAGGGAATGTGAAAGAAAAATTGGCGAAGTGTCACAAAAGTGCTGACCGCACCAGAATTATGTGGACAGCAATATAAATTTGCGGCCGCATAATTCTGTGTGCAGTCGGACAACTAGAAGGCCAAAAATACATGATCTCTGAAGTTTGCCTTTCAAATTTTGTTAACAAATTGCGGCCGCACACAAAGTTGTGCGGTCCAGTAAAATTTTGCGGCCGCACTAACTTTTGTGCGGACCGCAGAACTTCTTCAGGGGTATAGGTAAAGAGTGCGGGCCACACTCAAAATTGTGCGGCTACACTTAGGTAGGTTTTGCACCGACTGGTCAACCTGTAAATAGGACCTCCATGCACTATTCACTTTTCCCTCTTTAAGCTCTAAAATCCTAAGCAAGCACAGTGCATACCCCATTAGTTCTAAAATATTCAAGCATTTCATCTGTGTAGATTCACAACTGCATCCCTCATTACTGGTATGTTCATTACATCTTTAGAATTTTCATTTTTTTCTTTTTTTTTCCTTAATTTTGTTTTTTTATCTAGGTTTATGTTCATACCTACAGATATCAATAGTTAGTCAATTTTTGCTTAGAATCATGTGGGTAGTACTTATAATGTTAATTGGGTCTTGGGTAAATAGCTAATCATGTTTAATTACTCAAAATTCTGCAAATGTGAGAGTTAGGGTAAAATTGGTGTTTAAATTTTGCGGACTGCACCCGAAATTATGCGGTCCAGAGTGAAATTGTGCGGTCTGCAGCAAAATTATGCGGTCTGCACTGCTGCATAATTAGAGAACCCAGTATTTGAACATGGGGTTGTGTGGCCACACTTTTGGTTGTGCGGTCTGCACTGCCTGTTCTGAGCCTGCTTTCCTACACCTCTCAAACATGCATATGTATACATTTTGACCTGCATTTCTAAGTGATTCTTATTGATATATGTTACAGACAATGGTTAGATCCCGCAGCAGAGGTGATGCATCAAAAGGGAGGGGTGAGCCCTCCTAGGGTCGAGGCAAGAGTAACCTGCCACTGGCCATTCAAAAGTCCATAAGCAAGAAAACAATTGCAAATAGAGTTTATGATTCCACTGACACCAGTGAATATGCCCGGTATGGGGAAGCCTTTGAGGGTCAATCTATGGAGGTCCAGCCTGAACCCCAATGGAGGTCCAATCTGAACCCCAATATAGACAATTTTTTTTGCGGATTCTGAAGCAGAAATACAGGGGTCCGAGCCCTCCTCTTCACCTTCTCCTCCTGCACCAATCAATATAGATGATGATGATGATGTACCGGATGATGGGAGAGGAGGTGACACTCGAGTGGGTTTCCTTGAGAGGTCAAGGTGAAGAGAGATGTTGGAGGACAGATTTTTCAACCTGACTGCCTTCAATAGGTTCAGAGAATGGTGGCCCAAAGATCGCTCACACTTGAGTAGCAGTTCTTGATGAATGACTTGGACATTCACAATCCAAATGTCCTCAGACAGTTCCAAGAGCAAAAGGGATGGAAATGGTTCACCCAGAATGTCCTCGACACAAACGAGCACTTGGTTAAAGAATTTTATACCAATATGGCTCATATAAAGAAGGGTACCAAGGTAACAAAAGTGCAAAATTTGAAAATCCGTTTCGACCCCTATACTCTGAACAAATATGTGGTATTTGAAGAAATGGGGGCCGTCCAATACTTAGAAAAGCTGGCTTTGGGTGATGCATCTCGGCCATGGTTAGCAGAAATTCTGGCAGCTCGAGGACCACCATCTCCGTGGCTCACAACATGGGTCCCTATAATCCGGGACACCCTAAATTTTGAGGCAAAAAGGTGGCATACATTTGTATGGAATCGCATTGACCCGTGCTTGAATGAGAACAACCCGCCCCTTCTCCGAGCAGTCCTCGTAGCTTCGATTATGGCTGGGTATCCGATAAATGTGGGGACTATCATGTCCACCAATATTACCTTAGCTGTCCAGAAGGATGAGAGATCATATCCCTACCCCAACTTCCTCACTGCGTACTTTAATGATCAAAGGGGTGGAGCCGAGGCAGTATGATACAAAAGTAAAGGCCAAGAATCCTTTCTTATGGTACCACCTTCAAGATGCTGACAACCCAAAGTTCAAGGGTAAGGCAATTATTTCCACTAGCAAGTCTGAGGAGCCAAGGGTTGTAGTTACTGATTTATCTGGTGAGCCTTCCACATCTGCCATGCCTTCTACAACAACCATGCCACCAACTTCTTCATCCAGGACATAAGCTCCTTTATCAGTACCAGCTTCATCCACTTATCCACAGACTGCGCTATGAGTCTCCTAGACATTGGCGAGTCTCAACAACTAGATGCAGGCAGATACTTCAAAGATGTCTGCCATATCTAGTGCTGTTGTAGCACAGTCCCCTGCCCCAGCAGCCCCAAAGGTACCTCCGTCAGTGGAGGAAACTTTGAAGAAGGTTCTAGACAACCAGAAGACCATAATGAAGACTCAGGTGGCACATGGGGAGGTCATTGAGGAGTTGGGAAGCAAACAAATAAGATGTTAGGTCACGACCAAACGGGTAAATGATTGTAACATGGTTATCTAAATGAGAAAGGCTATACGCTCAAAGGGTTTGACTAGGGATAATGACATTGGTTGGCAATAGAAAACTCAAATGGGCCAATGAGATCCTACAATCACTTCTCAAACCAAGCAAAACATAGGATGTCGCCTTGAAGCACATTGGGGGCAAGTTCTAGACCCTTCGCACGGATACTTGGACTAGCAATAATTTTTCTCACTCCTCACGCAACCAGATTGTAAAAGAAGACAAAATTGAGGGCCCACAACTGCCACATTCAAGTTTAAAGATCACTATGGTCCAGTTAAACTACTCGATGATTGCCAAAGTCAACACAAGAGTCACAAAGTCACTAACTAGAGCTATTTTTTTCAAAAAACTTTTTCCTAACCATAATCACGTAGTTAAGTGTGTTGGTGCCAAGTAAATCATGGTTGACTCTTCGAGCATGACTTAAATAGGTCTTTTTATTCATTACTATTACTATTATTACATAAACACAAAAACGGACTCATTCCCTTAAGAAGGTTGTCACGCCATCCATCGTTGGGACGAGTCACCCAGTTTACACAACAACTACCTTTGGAATAAACTTGGACATTAAGAAAACCAAAGGCTTATTATCTACTAAAATGAAAAAAGAAGCTATTAATCAAAAAATAACTAATATAGAAACAAAAATAAAGAAGCTAATAAGCACAAGCTACTGAAGATAAAATGAATAAACATAAAGAATGAGAGAGAATATATATACATAATAAGAAAAGAGAGAATAATATCAAGTTATTACAGGCCAAATGTCTCAAAATATATCAAATATAATAAATAAACTCCACCCCATGAATAAAGATAAGAATTATTCCCAATGCTTAACAAAATAAGAGTAAAAGAGGGGAAAGAGTGAAGAAAACTCCCTATGGCTCCTTGGACATCTCTGTGTCCCCAACAATGTCATCGTCCTCAGGCTCAGCCATATGAATCTCATCATCCAAACTATGGGTGTGACTGGGTTGGCGAAAATCTGACGCACTGCTTCAGTAGTGTCAGCAACAAGGTCTGGCTCTTCAGACTGGCTAGTTGGTGCCACCGGTACAGACGATGCTGTAGGATCTAGGACAAAATGTTCTGGGTTAAGCTGCATGTCAAAGGGGAGATCTCCGGCTGTAGTAAGCCTGGTCTCCTATCTTCAGAGTTTGTCCACTGACTTCTTGTTGGCCTGGGACTTTCTCATCTTCATTACTTCTTTTCCCAGCTCTTCGATCACTGATCCGTGTTGTAACAAGGTAGCCATAATAGTGTTCTGGTTCTCTAAGATATTCTTCAATGTATCTTCAACTGTAGAGAAAACCGAGGTGCTTGAACAGAAGACTGCACTGCAACAGTATTGGATAATTCAGACAACTTTCCAGTGGCTGTCTATATTTAATTGCTGAGGCTCGCTAATGTCTGGGAGACTCAACGCAGAAAGCAGGGAATTATCCATAGGCACTGGCTTCAAATCCGAGGTGGGAGCTGTGGTATGAGCTGTAGTAGGGGATGTGGAGGAAGGCAGAGGCATAGCTGCGACACTGAAGGAAGGCTCGACTGAAGTGGGTAGAACATCAACTGCCTCAGTAGGTACCATAGCTAGCTCGTCATACTGGCTCGCGGTGGTAGGAGGCCAAACTTTCTTCTTCAGATTTTTTGCGTCCATCAGTGAATACCAAGTAAAAGGCTTCTTTGGTTTTACCTTTGTGTCATGATCCCTCGGCTCTACCCTTGCATTCGTGATATATTCTGTAATAGTGTTGGGATACGTGTAGGACGAGTCATCTTGCCGAGCAACCACTGAGATGTTGGCTAACATCACGACTCCCACATTGATAGGGTACCCGACCATAATAAAAGCAACCAGAACTACCCGAGGAATCGAAAGGTAAGTCTCATTCTGGCTCAGGTCCAATCTGCTGTGGATATGAACCCCAGTGGAAATCCATGGTGGCGGTGGCTCTGGTGCTGCTAGAATCTCCACTAACCAAGGACGTGATGTGTCTCCCAGGACATACTTCTCCAACTATTCCTTTCGCTCAACATCTTCGAAGCCCAAGTACGTGTTGATATGCTGATCAAATCTCACTTTTAGGTTACGTACTTTAGTCACTTTTGTCCCCCTTTTGATTAGCCATATTTGCATAGAATTCACGGACCAGGTACTCTTTGGCATACTCTACACTTCGAGTGAAACACATCCACCCCTTGTGTTCCCTGAACCGTCTCAACACTTTTGGTTTGTACATCTCCAAATCTTTCAATAAAAACTGCCTTTCAAGTACTAGCGACCTCAATGGCCACCATGTATGAAAGCTGGTGAAGGAAGACAAACTAACAAATCGTTCCTCCCAAACCTCTTTCTTCTTCGACCTTTCAAGGATGACAACTTTAGCATCTCCCCCTCTACCATCATCGGGGATATCCTGAACTGGTGTATCCTGTGCCTCAAGGACAAGTGAATCCGATGGCTCAGAATCCTGACTAGCACTCTCCGATTCCTCAGAAGTTCTATGAGATGAGGACGACTCGTCCCTGATTTGGTATCTCCCTAGAGGCATTGACTGTACGATCGGTTTCTCCTGAACATAGGCTGAGTTGCCCTATAACTAGTGGGGACGCACGTGGTGGCAAGCGGGTTCAACTGAACCCGCTTCACTAAAAAATAATACTGTGTATATGTATAAATTACGATTAAAACAACATAAATTTTGTATAAATATTTTATTTGAAATCACTTGACAACTAGTATTTTACGTCTAAAGTTTTGTAGTTTTAAGATTGAACCCGCTTGCACAAAATCCTGGGTTCGCCACTACCTCTGATGCTTCCCTAGATGGGACATATGAGCTTGTGTCGGAGAGATATATACCTCTCCCCCTTCCGGATGTAGGTTTCTTTGTAATTGTCATTTGTTAGACAAGGGGCAAGGCACTCTTGCCTCGACCTTGAGAAGGTTCATCTCTCCCTTTAGATGTGTCACCTCCTCTAGATCGAACCATTGTCTGTATCAAGCAAAAGCGATTGTTAGTTGCAATTCAATGTTCAGACATACACATGAGATATGTGATAAGTGGGGATTTCGACTACTTATTAGTGCCTGTTGGCTTTAGTTTTAGTCCAAAAATGTTTAAAAGTATTCTCGAAAACTGATAAAATATGCTTACTTGTAGGAGTATTGAAAAATGAGCCACTACGATGAAATTCAACTCAAGGAGTGGTTTGAACAAGGACAAAAGATCAGGCACAGAGGCTCATATGCGGATCACATAATTCTATATGCGGCCGCAGAATGTGAAGAAATATTTGCAGAGCCTCAGTGTAAAGTGTAGACCGCACAATAATTGTGCGGCCGCAGAAGTCAAAGTTTAGAGAGTCTCAATTTCAAGCACAACAAGAAATGCGGATCGCACTATAATTGTGCGGCCGCTGAAATCAACACTACGATCGTACTCAGGAACTGTGCGATCCGTAGAGGATCCCAGTGCGGCTGTAAGGCCCCGTAAAATTTTACCTAGAAACCCGGTACTTCGTGATTTCAAGATTAAATTTATGTGTTTTAATAGTAAAAAAATTCTTCGCGGCGTTTTTGGATTGAACAGTACATTTTTGGAGTAAAGAAAAATGTTCTAAAAAAGTGTGCATTTCTGCGGCCCATTATGCGGCCGCATATTCACTCTACAGACCACATAATGGCCGCAGAGTGAATCAGAAAGTTGGCCAATTTTGAGGCCAGTTATGCGGCCGATTATGCGGACCGCATATTGACCACATAATCACCCATGAGTTTCTGCGAAGGGAGTTCTGCGGTGCATTATGCGATCGCAGAACGAGTATGCGGACCGCATAATGGTCGCATACACGGTCAAAGATTTCAAGTCCTGAACGTCCAAAAGGGACCGCATATCTGTTATTGCGACCACATACATATATCGGGGCTCCAAATTCCTAATTCTTTTAATCCGATCCTATATCGATAAATCATATGCATAGCCTATTTTGAGCTCATTTCCTGACACTATAGAGTGAGAGAAAGGGCCTTAGCGTGAGAAAGTGATCTTCATCCAATATTTTTCAAATTCTTGCTTAAAACACTGAAGATTTTCAGGAGGGTCTCCATATCAAAGGTAAGAATCTAAGCTCAGCTCAACAAAAATTCTGAAATTTCTTCTAAAATGGGTACCTAGCAAGATATTTATTGGGCTTGAGGTTAATTTTTTTGTATGCATGCGTGATAAGGGGACCTAGAATCATTGTGAGCTAAAACTGGCTAAGCATGGGGAATGTGCTGGTATAATCTTCCATAAAAAGGCCACAAAACCTTAATGAACACATGATGTATGATAAAATGCTCAAGTGAGATAAAAATTATGACCGACTTCCTAATTTTGGTTCAATTTGTCACATTTCTAAAAATAGATTGAGGTTGGTAAGAGTTCCGAATAATCGTAGAGACTAAAAGAAGCTCAATTGAGGTATGTATGGATAAAACCCCCTCTTCTCAAAAATGAACCCCCATGGTGCCCCTACAATTGGTGTAAGTTCCAATCTTGATTGATGTAGGAAATGACATTTCAAACGTGCTTGTATTGTAAGACTCTGTGTGTAATAAGTATTCAAACGTTTCCCGTCATGCTACGTTGTTACTTGGTGATGTGTTGAAATTATGGAATATGTGTTAAATTGCCAAAGCATGTGAGAACCTCTATATGCCCACGATTCATGTTTTCTTTATGTGTACCTAATATTTTGAATTGAAAGGCATGTTATGAGGTTGGTAATAATGTGAAATGTGTGGGAAAGAACTTGAATTGTGAAATGCGGCCAAGTGTCAGACATGAATTAAAAATTATGGCCACTAGCAGTTATAGAATTGAATTATGTGCGTGAAATGAGAAATGAGATGAATGATGAAAATTTTAATGTCTTGAGTAAGTCGGCCTAGTCAATTGGTCCGTGATCGGACACCATGCCGCACACATGGTGGTGCTGTGTTATGAATTGAACTGAAATTGAAACAGAAATTGGTATTGTGGAAACATGTCTCCAAGGGAGACGACCTAGCCGACCGGGTCGTGATCGGACTCCATATAAAAGTACGGTGGTGGTATGAATAGTGAGATGTTAATTCTACTGATGACCAAGTGAAAGTTAAAATGATTTCTCTTGTTGGCTTATGTGATTTTTTATTTGATTTTGAGGTGCTGCCTATGTTCTCATTGATTTATTGATTAAATTTCCTTGCATTTTATTGATTTTTATTTTCTAAGGAGATGTTGTTTAGTTATACATACTAGTACTATCCGATGGTGCTAACGCCCCTTTTTGCCGGGGGCGTACATCTTTGAATGGATGTAGGTGATCCCACAACAGACAGTACTGATCATAGCTAGCAGCGCGTTCCCCTTCTCAGTGACTTGGTGATCCCCTTATTCTTCCAGGGGATGTTGATGTACTTCTCTTGTATATATGTCTCTACGTTTAAGGTATAGCCAGGGCCTTGTCACCGGCATGGTGATATCTGTCTTTTGTATCTTTAGAAGGCTCCACATATATTCATGTGGGTTGTATATGGGTATCGGGAAGGTCAGTGAATTTATGTTATGCTTTGGATTTCTGTTTTTCTAAATTGTAAGGTGTATGTACTTTAAACTTACCAATGATGTACCTAATGAACTGGCTTAGTAACGTACTTGTATGACCTCCCACTGTCTAAATGATGAAATCATGTTTCCTCTTGATCGTAAGTGAGTCGGGTAGAATGTGTTTAACAGGCTTGCTCGGTCGGGTTCACTCGGTTGAGTGCCGGTCGCGCTCCCTGGGGTTGGGGCTGACAAATTGGTATTAGAGCCTAAGGTTTTAAAGTGTCCTAGGATGTCTCGGAGTCGTGTCTAGTAGAGCCCTTCTTATCGGTGTGTAGTCGATCATATCTATAAGTTGGGGGCTACTTGGACATTTAGGAATCATACCCTTAATTATTGTTCTATATCGTGCAATAGAGCGGAATATGAGGTTGTTCTCCTCTAACTCATGCATTGTGCTAACTTTCAGCTGATGGCACCTAGGAAGAAAGCGGGGACTGGAAAAAAGGCTAATGCCACCCCAGGTGTGGCTATTGATCCCTAGCCTGTGGTCCTAGTATTACTAATAAGGACCTTAGGGGAGCCATATAAATGTTGACCCAGATAGTGGCTTCCCAGGCCCAAAGATCAAATGTGACACCTAACTCTTCTAGCCAGCAAAAGGATACTACTAGTTCTAGGGTGAACAGATTTCTTTAGCTAGACCCTCTAGTGTTCACGGGTGCAAATCCCGAGGAGGATCCCTAGGACTTTATTGATGATATGCACAATACTCTCAGAGTTATGCATGCTACCAAGACAGAGGGGGTGGAGTTGGATGCCTACCGTATGAAAGGGGTGGCCAATTCGTGGTTTGAGCTATGGGAAGACTCTCGTGGGGAAGAGAATCCTCCAGCAATGTGGAGTGAGTTTGCTGACGCTTTTGTGGATCATTTATTGCCCGCTGAGACAAGGCCAACCTACGCAGCGGAGTTTGAGAATCTAAAGCAAGGTAGTAAGAGTTTGTGGGAATACCACATGGAGTTTGCACGACTGTCCAAGTATGCTATTCACATGTTGCCTACTATGGAGGCTAGGGTTCGCCGGTTTGTTCAGGGCCTTAGTTCTGTGACTATCAATGAGGCTTCCACATCTGCCTTGAATTCGGATATGAATTATGGGAAGATGGTGGAATTTTCTCAGGCCATAGAGAACCGTAAATTGAAAAACAGGATGGATGTAGAGGGTAGCAGCAAGTCTCGATCAGCGGGAAACCTTGGGGAGTCATTAAATGATAGAAGATCGGCTTTCAGGGGAGGGTCATCAGGGCCGTCCCAGTCTTCAGCCAGTGCAACGCCATCAGGGCCCAGTCAGCAGCGGAAGTGGAGTCATTTCAGGCCCACTCAGGGCAGCCGAGGACCCCTTCAGCAGGGTCGGTCAGGAGAGAGATCTCAGCAGCATCGGAGGCCCCCATGCACCCGGTGCAGGAAAATGCACTCAGGGATTTGTTACATGGACTTGCCTATATGCTATGGATGTGGGATGAAGGGCCATCTCCAGAGACATTGTCGTGTGTTCCGTCAGGTTTGGGTAGGGGCACATCTCAGCCCTCCAGTCCAGTAGCTACTACATCCTCAGTACCCTCTCCGGCTCGAGGTACTTCAGCATCCGCAGGGTGTGGTGCAGCTAGGGGTGGTGCACAGAGTTTGGGAGGACCTAGCCGGTTATATGCTATGAGTGGTAGTCAGAGTGCAGAGGCTTCTCCTGATGTTGTCACAGGTATATTGGCTGTCTAATCTCATGATGTATATGCTCTTATTGATCCAGGATCTTCCTTGTCCTACATTACTCCTTATGTTGCTATCAGCTTCGGGATAGAGCCGGAACAACTTCATGAGTTTTTCTCTGTATCTACTCCGATTGGCAAGTCTATTACGCTGAGTTTATAGGGATTGTGTTGTCACGGTGCGTGGTCGGGATACCATGGTCGGCCTCATTGAACTAGGGATGGTTGATTTTGATGTAATAATGGGGATGGATTGGCTCTATTCGTGTTTTGCCAAACTCGATTGTCGAACCAGAACTATGAAGCTCGAATTTCCTAACGAGCCAGTTGTCGAGTGGAAGGGGAATAATGTTGTGCCAAAGGGTAGGTTTATTTCTTACCTTAAGTCCACGAAGATGATCAAGAAGGGGTGTATTTATCATTTGGTCCGAGTTACGTACACCAATGCCGAAGTGCCTACCCTTGAATCTATGCCAATTGTGAATGAATTCCCCGATGTCTTTCCGGAGGAGCTCCCAGGGATTCCTCCAGAGAGGGAGATTGATTTTGGGATTGATGTCATGCCAGACACACAGCCTATATCCATCCCACCTTATAGAATGGCGCCGACGGAAATAAGGGAGCTAAAAGAACAACTAAAGGATTTGCTAGAGAAGGGTTTCATCCGACCAAGTGTGTCTCCTTGGGGCGCACCGGTCCTCTTTGTTAGAAAGAAAGATGGATCTCTACGAATGTGTATTGACTACCGGCAACTCAACAAAGTCTCAATAAAAAATAAATACCCATTGCCAAGAATAAATGATTTGTTTAATCAATTACCAGGTGCTAAGTTTTTCTCCAAAATTGATTTGCGGTCCGGGTATCTTCAATTGAAGATAAGGGAGCAGGATATTCCGAAAATAGCTTTCAGAATCCGATATGGGCACTTTGAATTTTTGGTCATGTCTTTCGTGCTAACAAATGCCCCGGAAGCTTTCGTGGATCTTATGAATCGAGTCTTCAAGCCTTTTTCTAGACTCCTTTGTGATAGTGTTCATTGACGATGTTGTTGTGTATTCTCAGAGCCGAGAGGATCATGCTGACCACCTCAGGGACGTTCTGCAGACTCTTCATCAACACCAGTTGTATGCGAAGTTCTCAAAATGTGAATTTTGGCTTGAATCTGTTACATTCCTAGGACATGCCATCTCTAGAGAATGAATTAAGGTTGATCCTCAAAAGATTGCAACAGTAAAGGATTGGCCTAGACCTACCACTCCAACAGAAATTCACAGTTTCTTGGGTTTGGCCGGGTATTATAAGAGATTTGTGGAGGGGTTTTCTGCACTTGCCGCTCAGTTGACCAAATTGACGCAGAAAGCGGTTAAGTTCCAGCGGTCCGATGCCTGTGAAAGGAGCTTTCAGGAATTGAAATCAAGATTGACTTCGGCACCGGTATTGACCCTGGCAGAAGGTACATAGGGGTTTGTGGTGTATTGTGATGCCTCAAGGATTGGTCTTGGGTGTGTATTGATGCAACATGGTAAGGTCATAGCTTATTCTTCAAGGCAACTTAAGAATCATGGCAGAAGCTCATACTTCTAGATATTCTGTGCATCCAGGTTATACAAAAATGTATCATGATCTCAAAGAGGTCTGCTGGTGGAATGACATGAAAAGGAGTGTGGCAGACTTTGTGGCAATGTGTCCGAATTGTCAATAAGTGAAGGCCGAGCATCAACATCCTGGTGAGTTGATTTAAAGCATAGAACTTCCAATGTGGAAATGGAAAATGATCAATATGGATTTTGTGGTTGGCTTATCGCGCACTCCGCACAAGTTTGAGTCAATTTGGGTGATCGTGGATCGACTCACAAAATCAACACACTTCCTACTAGTTAAATCCACTAACACCGCGGAACAGTATGCCTGATTGTACATCAAGGAAATAGTCAGGCTCCATGGCACTCCAGTTTCCATAATTTCTGATCGAGGGGTCCAGTTCACAGCTAATTTCTGGAAAAATTTCAGCAAGGTTTGGGTACGCAGGTGAATCTTAGCACCACTTTCAACACAGACTGACGGCTGTTGGTTGATTTCCCAATGCACACGCAAGTGTACGTGGTCGACAAGTAATATAGGATTT
>MDKI01213126.1:0-16415 GCA_005239505.1 Nicotiana paniculata | reverse complement strand
GTCTTGAGAAAAGTGATTAAGTAACAGTTTAGTATTTTATAGACTCAATTGATACGTTCAATTCTCTGTGGGATCGACTTTGGGTGTAATACCCCAGATTATATTTGCAGCGCCCGTTTAGTCTTTCTACAAGACATAGTTGAGCGTGATCAATGCTTCTTCTTCTTTCTTCGTTCTTCTTTCTTCTTTCTTATTTCTCCTTCTTCTTTCTATTTTTTTCCTCTGTTTTTTGTCGAAAAGAACTGAACCATAGGTCTATTTTTGTGCTGTATTTTTCGAACAAAATACAGAGGTCTTTCTTCTTCTCTTAATTTTTTTTTTGGCTCTGTTTTGGCAAAATAACATAGGCTATTTCGAGGCCCTGTTTTGGCAAAATAACAGAAGCTGCTTCTTCTCTTAACAAACACTCTATTTTTTTAGGCCCTGTTTTATTTGCCATTTTTCAATTATTGACTTATAGTCTTATAGAGTAGAATTAATTGCATATTGAGTTCATAATATTTTTTCTATAAAGCAACGGTGAAATGGCGTCATCCGATAGTAATAAACGAAATGATATAGTTTAGAATTGCTATACAAGGCTCATCAAGATCCACAATTAAATGTGTGTTTTGTGAAAAAATATATCATGATGGGATAACTTGTCACAAATAACATTTGATAGGTGGATTTAAAAATGTCGTACAATATCCCTTTTGTACGCCCGAGGTTAGGGAGGAACTAAAAGCGTTTGTGATAAGAAAAATGTGACAAGAACTCAAATGAACTTTGAAGCATCGGTGAATCTAATTGATGAAGATGATGAAACGGATGAAGATTCTCAATCTTTATTTCTCGGCAAAACAACAAGAAAAGGAAAAATGTGAAAATGTACAACTTGTTTAGAAAGACTATTGATAAAATTGGAAAGAAAAATGTTGTACAAGTTGTTACAGATAATGCTAGTGAGAATGTTAGTGCGGGTAGGATGATGGAATCTATGTATCCACACATTTATTTGACTCCATGTGGTGCCCATTGTATCAACTTGATGTTTGGTGACATATTCAAGAAAAAACCCATATGCTTCAGGTAACTTTAATATAGTTATCTTTAAAGCCTTTAAATTTATTTATACTTATGTCCTATCCTATTAACTATTAACTGTAAAATTGTTCTTGTTACTTCTACAATTTTCACTAAGGCGTCATGGTATATTCTTTCATCAGTCAGAGGCCGTTGTTGTTGAATTTGATGAGGAAATTCATAAATGAAAGAAATTTTGGTGAGACCGGCCAACACTAGATTTGCAACTTCTTTCTTAACTTTGCATAGTTTTTACTTGCAAAAGAAAAACTTGAGAAAGCTAGTTCTTTCAAAAGAATGGAAAGATAATAGATATGCAAAGGAAGCTGCAAGGAAAGAAACTGCCAAAGTTCTTATTTCTCCATCATTCTGTAATGACATCGTTCGGGCTCTTAAAGTTGGTGGTTCATTCATTAGGGTGCTTCGTATGGTGGATAGGGAGAAAAAACCACCAATCGGATATCTTTATGAAGCTATGGATAGAGACAAAGCGACTATTGCAGTGTCATTTGAGGGAGATGTTAGGAAATATGAGAAAGTTTTTGAGATAATTGATACCAGGTGGGAGAATCAACTCCATCGACCTTTGCATGCAGCATGCTATCTTCTGAACCCCGGATTATTTTACAAGAACACTAGAGATGAAACTTTGGCTTCAGAGGTGTGAATTGGATACCGTGCATTTCTTGAGAAGTTGGTCCCTAATTCACCGATGATAGATCAAATAGGGGAGGAGTTTGGTAGGCACTCACAAGCAGAGGGTCTATTTGGTTTACAAGGGGGCCATTAGATCCAGAGACATAATGTCGTCAGGTAACTAACTTAAATATAGATATCCTTGTAAATTTAATTTAATTTATTTTCTTTATACTTATTAACTTTTAAAATATTTTTCTATAGTTGAATGGTGGAAGCAATTTGGACATCAAACTCCAAACTTGCATAAGTTTGCCATCAAAGTACTAAGCCTAACTTGTAGTGCATCTGGATGCGAGAGAAATTGGAGCATATTTAACCATGTAAGAAGTAGATTTATTATATTAATATATTCTATATTGTATTATTATTAGTATATATTAATCTAAACAACTTATGCGCAGATTCACTCCAAGAAAAGGAATAGGCTTGAGCTATCACGTCAATGATCTAGTGTATATTAAATACAATAGAACATTGAGGCGACGTTATGAAACTCGCGATACCATTGGTCCAATTTTGTTGGACATCCTTGACGAGGCAAATGAATGGTTAACTGAAGCCTCCCCAAAATCATGAAGATAAACAAGTGTATGAAGGAGATGATCTTGATTGGGGTACTGTTTCTACGGCGGCTGGAGTTGAGTCGAATATCTATGGTCTTAGAGGGAGTTCTTCAAGTTACAAGGGAAAGGGAGTAGCAAGTTCAAGAAGATCCCTAATTGATGAAGACTCTGAGGATGAAGAAGATGATAGCCAATATAATGCTGATATTCATGAAGTTGTAGAATTTGAAAATCTTGAAGAAGAATAGACGTTGCCTTTTTTAAACTATTAGACTTTAGTTTATGAATCTACTATGAGTCTATGACTATCTATTGAGTCTTTGAATTTGAATGATATATTTATTAATATATATTGTTATTGAGTTTTTAGTTATATGTATATAATATTTTATGTTTTTGTATACATTGTCGCTCCAAATCAAAAAGGCGAGCGCTTTGCTGCGCACCGCTCGATACTCGTCGCTATTTGCCGCCGCACACTATCCAAAACACTGAGTTCAACACAGTTATCTAGGAGTTTGGCATGACTCATAGTAAGGTTGGATGATCAACTTGCAGATATTTTCACCAAGTCCCACACTGATCCTCGTATTAGTTACATATGTAACAAGTTCATTACATATGCTTTTTACGCACCGACTTGAGGGGGAGTATTAGATAGTTATCTGTAAATAATCCTAGTCACATAGGTAGTAGGAATAAAATATGTCCTAGTCCCATATGTAGTAGGAGTAATATATATATTATACATCTGACTTGATATAATTATATATCTGACTTATTATATCATTGTCAAAAAATAGATTTTTTTCCCGTGACTTCTCACGGGAAGTACATTCGTAAGCATTAATAACAAAAAGCTACCTGATGCTTTCAATCAAAACAATTATATACTACTAACTACGAAAGAACTAATCGTAGTTAAAAATAAATAAAAAAATTGAAGGCAAAATCTGGATTTGATTGAAATTCCCGATTTTTATTTTATATTTGAACGTATCTCCTCATGTTAACTGCTATTTCCTTAAGTATTTTAATTAGTTGATTTGTAAGTTTCCTGGGGAACATGTTTTCATTCATTTGAAACAGCAAAGTTTTTGAGAAAGGTTTAAACACATTTTTGAGAGAATTACAGCAAACTTTTCAATAGGTTAAGCCATTTAACTTTTCTGTCATAGGAGTATTAGGCTCATAAAGTGGAAATCTCTAGAGATCCTAAGTGTATTCAGAATTTAAATTTTGTAGGTCCAATCTTTCAAAATGTTTGAAATGTTTAGCACTGAATTTATTGTGTTTTCAAAATTATGTGGTCAAATATTAAGTTTTAGTGATTTTTTACATATTTATAAATTTTGGATATTGAATTTGAAATAAAATAATAAAGAAAAGAAGAATATTGCAAAGTAAGAGGGAGAGAATTTTATCCACAAAGTAATAAACTCTCTAAAAAATAGACATTCACCTAAAATATAATTCTATTTATAACACTTCCCCTCCCCTCGAATATTTATTTAATAGATAATGTGCCTCGTTAAAACCTTAAATAAAATAAAATCCAGTGGAAAAAAATTCCAGTGAATGGAAAAAGAGTACACGTGTTTAGAAATATGCTTTTTGGTTGTCTCGTTAAAAACCTTGCAAGAAAAACCTTGTAAGAAAAAAAGAGTACAACGTGTATTAACTCCCCATGATGAGAGCATCAATTCACATCCTTGAGTATTCGCATCCCAATCTTGTACACTAGCTTCTTGAAAGTTGACATCGGCAGAGATTTGGTGAACAAATCAATCATATTATCACTTGAACGAATCTGTTGTACATTGATATCACCCTTCTTTAGAAGTTCATGTGTGAAAAATAACTTTGGTGATATGTGCTTTGTCTTATCTCACTTTATGAATCCTTTCTTCAATTGGGCTACGCGTGCTTCATTGTCTTCATACAAAATCATGGATAGTTTTTCACACTTCAAACCATATTTTTCTCGAATAAGATGTATTATAGAACTTAACCACCCACATTCTCGACTTGCTTCAAAAATAAAAATTATCTCAGCATGATTAGATCAAGTAGCCACGATTGATTACTTAGTTGATCTCCAAGATACGCAACGCCTCCACATGTAAACACATGGCCTGTTTGAGATCGAGCTTTGTGTAGGTCAGATAAATACTCGGCATCAGCAAAACCAACAAGATCGAGACTGCAATCGTTGACATGAAATAATTCCATATCGGTAGTACCTTTTAGATACCGCAATATGTGTTTGATTCCATTTCAATGTCTTCTTATAGGAGCAAAGTTATATCTTGCTAAGACATTAACTGAAAAGGTTATATCAGACCTTGTTGTAATAGCAAGATACACTAGCGCATCAATTGCACTAAGATATGGTACTGCAGGATCAAGAAACTCCCCATTCTTTCTTGAGGTCGAAATTAATCTTTATTCACATCAAGTGATCGAACAACCATCAGAGTACTTAACTGATGTGCTCCATCCATGCAAAACTGTTTCAATACATTTTCTGTGTAGGCATATTGATGACATAAATTTTGTTTGCCAAATGTTCAATTTGCAAACCGAGACATAATTTTATCTTTCCGGAATCCGACTTGCTTCAAAAATAAAAATTCTCTCAGCATGATTAGATCAAGTAGCCACGATTGATTACTTAGTTGATCGCCAAGATACGCAGCGCCCCCACATGTAAACATTTAGCCCGTTTGAGATCGAGCCTTGTGTGGGTCAGATAAATACCCGGCATCGGCATAACCAACAAGATCGAGACTGCAATCGTTTCCATAAAATAAGTCCATATCGGTAGTACCTTTTAGATACCTCAATATGTGTTTGATTCCATTTCAATGTCTTCTTATAGGAGCAAAGTTATATCTTGCTAAGACATTAACTAAAAAGGTTATATCAGACCTGTCATGACCCAATTTACCCTCCGAAAGGTATCGTGACGACACCTAGTCTCTATGACTAGGTAAGCCTAGAATTTGCGGGAAATAACAGAATCAATAAAATAAAGACAGAAAGGATATCAATTAGATATAACGTAGCTGCTCAACATATATAGTTTTACTTCCCGAAACCCGGAATGTCACCATAGTCACAAGCTCTTTAACAAATATGGCTCTATACAATGAAATAGCGGGAAGATGTACAAGTCTTTCTATGCCTATGCTAGAGTAGAAGGGGACTCGTGGGATTCTGCGGACCCGGCAGAATTACCTCGCGGTCTCCTGGCTGCTGGTAGACAACTCTTAGCCACGATACTGAGTGCTGGTACCTGGATCTGCACATGGGGAAAACATGCGCAGGAAAGGGCGTGAGTACTCCACATTTGGTACTCCGTAAGTGCCAAGCCTAACCTCAGTGAAGTAGTGACGAGGTCAGGTGGAGGCCCTACTGAGTTTGTAAAACAAGTCAATATACAATTTTAAGATAGTGAGAGATAGACAAGCAATGATAAACTGGATTAACGAAAATGGAAAGATTTAATAACCTAAAGAGAGCCCTCGGCTCAGCACAACATATATCTCAACAATAATTGTGCAATGCAGTACACGGGGAAAGCTCCCGGATCTCAGTCCGTAGTCCCAATTTAAATATCCTATGCAGTACATGGGGAAAGCTCCCAGATCTCTGTCCGTAGTCCTAATTTAAATATGCATCTCAGTACAGGGGGAAAGCTCCCGGATCTCGGTTCGTAGTCCCAATTTAAATATGAATGCAGTACAGCGGGAAAGCTCCCGGATCTCGGCCCGTAGTCCCAATTTAAATATGCAAAGCAGAAACAAATAAATTATGGCTTAAGTAAACAATCCAGAAAAATATCAGGTAAGGATAGAGTAAAACTACCTAAGCATGATATGACTAGTAGCAAATAAGAGGAATTCAAGTCAGAACAGATAGGCATGCTTACTCTTAGGCTATCTACTCATTTAAGATAGGAAACAGTAATATATGAATGAAAATGAGCGATTTCATGGAAGTAAAATAGGATTTTAGCAACAATGACCCGTGTACGCAGTCGTCACCTCGCGTACACGGCGTCCACACAACAAAATCAGTATAAAAGTGCCTAAGGGAAAGTCCCCAACACAGAATTAGGAAAGCCACTTACATGTACTGCACTAATCAACTCAATACCAAGCTCTTGCCACGAGTATCGGACTCCGGGTGTCCCGAATCTATTCAAATCGATTGCATGGTGTAAATATCACTTCAAGGGAACAAAATAGCTAATTATTTATAAGCTAGTACGCGACCCGGACCCACGTCTCGGAATCGGGTAAAATTTATATTTTTCGGACACCCATTCATTCACGAGTCTAACCATATAAGAATCTCTCAAATCGGAGGTCAAATACCCAACCAAAACTCAATAATTCGGTCTATAAAGTCATCCCATTTTCCCCATAATTTTCGAAATTAAAGGTTGAATTTAAGATTGGAATCATGGAATTGATCTATAAGGGATAGAAATCACTTACCAAGTTACCCAGGTGCAAAGGTCTTCAAAAATTGCCCTTCCCGAGCTCTTAAATTCGAAAATATGAAAATGGCATAAACCCTCGGATTTGGGGTTTTAATATTCTGCCAGGCATTTGCCTTATGCGATCGCATACAATGAGTCGCGATCGCGGAGAGTAATGAAACACGCGCCTGAAATTCCTTCATAGCGATCGTGATTAAAGGTCTGTGATCGCGGACCTTCTGATCCTACAACAATGCGATCGCGTCTGAGGCCACGCGACCGCATAGAGTAAAACACTGCACCTCCCATAGCCTCAGTATACCTTACGCGATCGCGATCATGGGCGTGCGATCATGGAGACCACCTGATCAGAACAATGCGATTGCGGCTGGACTTCTTTGATCGCGAAGAACAATCTCTGACCACCTCCATCCAACACTACGCGATCACGGACTGATTCATGCGATCGCAGAGAACACTTATCTGCTGCTGTAAAACCAAAAAACCAGCAAAGGACTTAGGCCAAAATATGCCCGTTTGGGCACCCGAAACACACCCGAGGTTCTCGGGACCTCAACCAAACCTACAAACCAACCATAATACCTTATCCGAACTTGGTTGAGCCTTAAAAACACATCTCGTAACATCAAAATCATCAATTATGCATAGATTCAAGCCTAAGAACTTAGGAAATTTCTAGAATTCACATCCGACGCCGAAACACGTCTAAACCCATCTGAATGACCTCCAATTTTGCACACAGGTCATAAACAACATTATAGATCTGCTGTCGCTTTCGGAAATCCATTCCGAGTCCTATATAAAAATCTCAACTATCGACCGAAATCGCTGAATTTCTAACTTTCGCTAATTCAAGCCTAAATCCACAACCGACCTCGAAAACACATTCCGAGTACGCTCTTAACCCCGAAATCACCCAACGGAGCTAACAGAGTTGACGGAATTCCATTCCGGATCCGTCTTCATACAGCTCTAGCTACGACCAAATTTCTAAAGCTAAAATCCACATTTATGGACTATGTGTCCAAAATCACCCAGGATTTCATCACTCAATGCACCGACAAGTTCCAATAACATAAATAGACATGGGAGAAGTGGTAAATAGGGGATCGGGGCGCAAATTCTTAAAACGACCGGCCGGGTCATTGCAAGACCTTGTTGTATTAGCAAGATACGCTAGAGCACCAATTGCACTAAGATATGGTACTGCAGGAGCAAGTAACTCCCCATTCTTTATTGAGATCGAAATTAATCCTTATTCATATCAAGTGATCGAACAACCATCAGAGTACTTAACTGATGTGCTCCATCCATGCAAAACTGTTTCAATACATTTTATGTGTAGGCAGATTGATGAACATAAATTCTGTTTGCCAAATGTCCAAATTGCAAACCGAGGCATAATTTTGTTTTTCCGGGATATTTTATCTAGAAGTCCATCTTGAAATAATCAATTGCCTTTTGGAGTTCTATAGGAGTTCCAATAAGGTTTATGTCATTAACATATACGACCAGTACAACAAACTTTGATGTTGTTTTTTTATAAAAACACAGGGACAAATGATATTATGTATATAATCTTTATTTAATAAATACTCATTAAGGCGGTTATACCATATTCGTTCTTATTGCTTTACACCATACAAATATCTTTGCAATTTGATTTAAAATATTTCCCGGAATGTTGAATTATGTGTGCCATGAATTTTAATCCTTCAAAAATTTTCACATATATATGTATATATATATATATATATATATATATATATATATATATATATATATATATATATATATATATATATATATATCATTATCAAGTGAATCATGTAGGTTGTAACCATATTAACTAAATGCATGTCAAGCTTTTTATGGATAGCAAAACTAATGAGAACGAAAAGTTATTGCATCCATAATAGGTGGATATGTCTCTTCATAATCGACACCAGGCCTTGTGAAAATCCTTGGGAAACAAGGCGCGCCTTATATATTTTTGTACCTCACTTTCTCATTCCTCTTACGTACAAAGACCCATTTATAACCAACATGCTTAACACCATTAGGTGTTTGGACTACAGGCTCAAAAACTTCATATTTCGCAAGTGAATCCAACTCTGATTGGATTGCTTCTTGCCATTTTAGCCAATTACATCTTTGTCAACATTCACCAATAGTTTGAGGTTCAAGATCCTCGCCATATTAAATAAGGCTAGATGCAAAATTATATGCAAAGAATAATTCACCACTATATCCATTCAATTCAAATTCGTCTCAACATCGATTAGATTTATTGATAGTTTGTTATGTTCTTGAGTCTCAGGCTCAATGTTTTCTTCATGAATCCCAGGGTTGGTTAAATCATAGATTTCTTTATGAGACTCTTTCGTAGTGTCATATTGATCATTTATTTTTTTTCTAGAATTCGATCTTTAGATCCCAATGGTTTGCCATGCTTTAGGCATGCTTTAGACTCATTGGCTATGACACTAGAAGATAGACCAACAGGGACATCAATACGGATTAGAACATTCTCTGCAGGGATATGTGTTTTTATTATCCTTTTCATATTCGTAAATGCGTCTAGCACTTGATTTGCTATGTTTTGCAAATGAGAATCTTTTGTACTTTTTTTTCACAAATAGAGGCATGTTGATCAAGATGAGACAATGATGGTTTTTTACATAAAATTTTCGTTTGGTTTCACCATTTTCTCCCTCTAATTTTTCGTTTGGTTTCACCGACGACCCGGCCAGTCGGCTTGAGAGTTATAGCCCCGATCCCCTATTAACTTTTTTCCATGTATCTATTTTATGCTATTGTGATTTTCAGGGAGGTTTCATATTGGTTTTTGGAGTGTATTGGGACACTTAGTCCCTAAATAGGAGCTTAAGCCTTAGGATTTGGACCGTAGTAGGAACTGTGTGAAGATGACTTTGGAATGGATTTCCGTCAATTCCGTTAGCTCCGTTAGGTGGTTTTGGACTTAAGGACGTGTCTGGATTGTGTTTTGGAGGTCTGTAGTTCATTTAGGCTTGAAATGGAAAAATTCGAAGTTTTGGAGGTTTTGGTCGGCAGTGGAATTTTTGATATCGGATCGGATTTTGATTCCGGAAGTTGGAGTAGGTACGTAGGGATGAATATGACTTGTGTGAAAACTTTGGGGTCAATCGGACGTGGTATGATAGGTTTCGGCATCGGTTGTCGAATTTGGAAAATTCTACGTTCTTTAAGTTTGAATCGTAGGATGATTCATGATTTTAGCGCGGTTTGATATGGTTCGAAAGCTCGACTAAGTTCGTATGGTGTTTAAGTATTTTTTGGTATGTTTGGTTGAGTTCACTGGGACCTCGGGTGAGTTTCGGGTGCTTAACGGATATAAAACATATTCTGAAGTTTGTTGGTTCTGGTATTTTCGCACCTGCGGTGGGAAGTCCGCAGGTGCGGTCCCGCAGAAGCGAGAAGGAGGTCGCAATTACATTTTAGTCACGAGGGACAGTAATCATAGATGCTACGAGGGAGACACAGAAGTGGAGCCGCATCTGCGGAAGGGTGACCGCAGAAGCGGATTTAGGGAGGGAGACAAGTTCCGCAGAAGCAGACGATTGAGTGCAGAAGCGCATCCGCAGATGCGGATATATGTGCGTAGGTGTGGAGCCTGGGGATTTAACGAAATCCCGCAGGCGAGGAGCTTTAGCCACAGAAGCGGTACCGCAGAAGCGGTTAATAGACCGCATATGCGGTTTAACTGGTAGAAAAGGGGCCAAATAGAGGGTTTGATTCATTTCTTAATTTTTGGACTTGGGAGCTCGAAAATTAGTGATTTTTCAAGGGATTTTTAGAGAGAGCTTTGGGGTAACAATTCCTAACTCGTTTTTGGTTGTATTTCCTTAATCTATAGTTGTTTCCTCCATTTAATTTCGGATTTGGATTGAAAAGTTGGGAAAATGGGGGAAGAGTTCCCCAACCGAATTTTTGAGTTTTGAATGGGATTTAGACATCGGATTTGGATAATTTTGGTATGAATGAACTCGTGAGTGAATGGATGTTCATATTTGGTAACTTTTACTCGATTCCGAGACGTGGGCCTAGAGGCTTTTTGGGGCGAATTTCCAATTTCTTGCTTTAGCTTTGATTTCACTAGCTAGATTAGTTCCTTGTAGTTGTATTTATGATACGTGATTCATTTTGGCTAGATTTGGGACATTCAGAGTCATATTTTCGTAGAAAGAGTGTTGTTTCAGATTTATTTGAGCTTGGTTCGACTTGCCTTACCTTGTGTGGGGGAACTCCCCGTAGGATTTGTACTGTTTTTGATATATGAGCGCCGTGTACGTGAGGTGACGAGTATGTACACGGGATAATTTGGGTAAAAACCCAATTTCTACTAAGTAATAACCTGATTTTCCTTCTTATTTGAATCTTATCAGCATGTATAGTATCTTGCTAGACTAGAATAACATGCCTACTTGCCTTAATTGTTTATCTGAACTACGTGCATCATGTTTAGTGAATTAAATTGTTTTATCTTAACTTGTACTTAGGCTGAATTGTAGGATTCCATGTTGTAATTATTGAATTCTATTGTTTGGGCTACCTATGTACTTTAGGACTGCGGAACGGTATTCTGGGAGAACCCCTCCTGTTCTGCATATTTACTTTGGGATTACGTAACGGTATTCCGAAAGCCCCCCCCCCCCCTTGCATATTTAATTTGGGACTATAGAACAATATTTCGGGAGATCCCCCTGCGCATTTACGTTTAGGACTACGAGACGGTATCTCTGAAGATCCAATATTGCATTTATATGTACTGAGCTGTTACCTTTCTATGATTTCTTCCTTGTTTAATATCAGCCTCTATTTTACTGTGTTATTTCATTCTGCCTTGCCTTATTATACTTATATATACCAGTAGGGCCCTGATGTGTGGCTAGAATTCATGGTTTAACGCATTATGTGCCTTACATTTTATGTGCGTGAATGGTAAAAATACACCTCGTTTGAGCATAACGGAGTTTATTTCATGTGTAGGTGAATTGGAGATGGAAGCCGAGCTAAATGGATGCATAAACGTCAAAAATACGCTCAAGAGTCAAAAAGGAGTGAACCTGGCTATAACCAGGCGTTTGGGCTGTAAAGCCTGGTCATGCTAGGCGTTAGCCGGGCGTTTGGGCTTGGTGGGAATTTGTGATCTAACGCAAGGTATGGCAAGGCGTTAGCCAGGAGTTTGGCCTGTAATGCCTGGTCCTCGATCCGGCCTAGTCCAAGTTTTAAAGGCTTTAAGTGTTTCCCGGTTTGACTAGAAGTATCCTACACGTTTAGGGTTCGTCCCAAAACATATAAATAGACCCAAACACACAACTTTGGGGGACTTTTCCCATTAGATACAGGAGGAGATTGTGGAACACTACTCAGAAGATCAAAACATTGATTTTTACATCCTTTATTCCTTACTTTGTAATTTAATTATGCAAGTTATTTTGGATTTGATTACTATGAGCATGAGTAGCTTATTTATTTAATCTAGGGTTTTGGTGGAACCCGTTGGGGGATGAACTTATTGTGATATTAATATAGTTTTAGTTTGTTGTTAATCTCTATTTGTTCAACTACGTTCTTGTTGTAGTTAATTGAAAGGATCCTCAATTAGCTGTTCCTATTTATTATGTATCTACTTGAGAGAAAGTGCATATTTAGGTAGTTGTTTGCACAACATCACTCCCGGAGTATAGACGAAAGTCATAACCGAGGGTTTAGAGGTTGAATTAGAAATAACGATACTTCGGGTGCAATCTAAAGTGAGCTGTAATGCAATCTAGCTAGCGTAACTTGAGAGAGTGCGTCTAGTAAATTATCATAATTACTCGAGAGAGATTTATTGTAGCTAGAGCGTTCATGATTGATATAGACAACTAATCAAACTATAGGAAGTATCCAAGAAAGAAGTTCACCGACGAGGGAAACCATAACATTAGACCTTTATTATAATTGTTTACACTGCATTGTTAGTTAATCTTTAGTTTATTAAGCTCAGTAGTACTAGTAAAACATTACCAAGTGATATTCATAATTCTTGAGAAAGTTGATTTAGTGAAAGTTTAGTATTCTGACGGCTTGATTGATATGTTAATTCCCTGTGGGAACGACTCTGAGCGTAATACCCTGGATTATATTTGCAACGCCCGTTTAGTCTTTTTATTAGACATAGTTGAGCGTGGTCAAATTTTGGCGTCGTTGTCGGGGACTTAACGATGTTATCAATTAGAGTTGGAAGAAATACAAAATTCTTAAGTATAGTCAATTTTCTTCAATTTTCATCTATACATTGAATTTTTAACGTTTGCTAACTTGGTTGTACAAGAGCATGCCTAGAAACTCATCGAGAACTGGTGAAGTATTTGAAGCCTTAACAGACCCCGAGAAAGTTTTCAAGGCCCTAAACCGGGCCAACCGGAAAAGTAAACAACAACCATCAATTGAACAATTTGAACCCGACATGGAAGATCCAAACAACGGGAAAAACAATGGGGATGATGTGGTAGACCCAGTTGTGCAGATAGGGGCAGAGGCTCCTTTATATGACTGGGCACAACCCACGGTAGAGAATTTAGCCACTGCAATACTAGTCCCTCAAATACAGGCTGAGTCCTTCCAGATTACAAATAATATGTTGCACTTGTTGCAGAACAAGGGACTATTCTCAGGGTCATACATCGAATACCCCCAACAGCATTTGAAGAATTTCCTGTCGATTTGCAAAACACATAAGCAACCAAACGTAACTCAGGAAGCAATAAAACTTATGTTGTTTCCATTCTCAATGACTGGAGCAGCCCAGACTTGGCTGAACTCACTCCCCATCAATTCCATTACCACATGGGAGGAGTTAGTTAAGCCGTTCGTGAACAAATTTCATCCACCCAACAAGACAACTCAACAGATTGATGAAATCTTGAGCTTCAGGCAGAAACCAGTTGAAACATTACATGAGACATGGGAACGATTTAAGGGAATGTTGGTTATCTGTCCACACCATGGTATTCCTGAGCAGATGTTGGGGCAACGTTTTTATATGGGTCTGGCTGATACTGTAAAAGCAAATGTTGATGCTTCAGCTGGTGGAGCATTCTTGAGCAAAACATGGAGAGAAAGTCAGATCTTGCTTGATAAAATGGCGCAGAATTCAGAATGGACAACCAGGAATGCACCCATTACTCCTGTAGTTCACTCAATGCCATTCGATCCATCCAATACTATTGCAGAGAACATGGCCACCTTGATAACTCAGATGATCATACTAACTAAGAAGGTGGAGGAATCAGGGCAAAAACAACAGGTACATATCGTGGATACAACCAATGGAGGCTTATGCACATCTTGCATTAGTCAACCATTTGGTAATCAATGGAATGCAGAATGTGATCACCCTCCTTATCCAGAAAACATGAATTATGTGTCAAATTATGGAAGCCAGAGACAAGGGGGGCAGAACTGGGGTCAGCAAGTTCAACCGTATAGACCACCTCACCAACAGCAGAACAATGGGAACATGGGTGCCATGAGACCTCATGGTAATGTGGCACCTTACCAAAGGCCACAAGGGTATAACAATCAGAATCAGCAACAGGCATACCACCATCCTCAGCAACAACATGGGGAGAGGCAGGAAATGGGTTTTCCAGGCTCGAAGAAATGATGCATCATGTGATTGGGACAACTGCTAAAATCAACGAGAGAGTAGATGTACATGATGCAGCTATTAAAAATATTGAAGTACAATTCCTTGTACCATTGGCAACTTAGTTTTTGCCAAAGCTCTATGTGATTTGGGGGCCAGTATTAATCTCATGCCCCTAGCCATTTACAAGAGACTGGGGATTGGTAGAGCCAGACCAACTTCAATGTTATTGCAGCTAGCTGACAAGACGGTAAAGAGACCGTCAGGCATTCTGGATGATGTATTGGCGCAAGTGGGGAAGTTCGTGTTCCCTGCTAATTTTGTGATACTAGATTGTAAAGTGGATGAGGAAATTCCCATAATCTTGGGAAGGCCATTCTTGGCCACATGCAGAGCCCTCATCGATTGTGAGACTGGTGAACTTAATATGAGGCTCAATGATGAAGAAATCACATTCAACGTGCAGAAGTCTATGAGGCGACCAAGTGAGTTCGCCAACTGCTCTCTTATTGATGCTGTGAACGTGATCCCGGAAGAAGATGATGCGTCCCTGACCATTAGGGACCCTTTGACTGCATGTTTGATGAATCTAGATGATATGAACGGTGAAGAACTGGCAGACTGGGTGTTAGAACTTGAAGGAAAAGGGGTCTGGCCGAGGGCTCTCGAGTTTGAGTCATTACACTTAGAGAAAAGAGAGAGCCCGCCGGCCAGTCCATCTGTTGAAGAACCACCCAGGTTGGAACTGAAACCACTGCCACCTTATCTAGTTAATAGGAACAAAGAACCCATGGATGATGACGTACATGAGGTGCTAGTGGAGAAGGCCAGAGTAGAACACCAACAATCAATCATACTGGATTTTGAGGATGTCAATGTGGTAGAAAAGATACTATAGTTAACCAAGGACATTGATGATACGTATTTTGTTGAATCTAGTGTCATTAGTATTGAAGATGTTGATTGCATTGGTACATACTCCAACCATTTTTTCACATAGTGTTTGGATGATGATATGAAAATAGAGTCATCCGAACCACTTGAGTAGACAAGGAATAAGGAACAAGATGCCTACACTCTGGAATTGTTCTTGCTAGAAAGTCGGGAATACACATCTCATAGAAAGGCCAAGAAGTGAAAATTACTACATTGTTTTATTGGGCCAGTCAGATTCATTCCACCATCCCAGGAGCATGATCATAGAGCAGAATCAAAACTTGGGGTCCAATTCATAAGTTCAAAGTGGAGGCATATAGTGACTCAAGCGTTTGTTCGAAAGAGCATGGAAAGTAAAACTAATGGAGAGGATGTCGACGCCACTTGATTAGGAAGTTTCTTACACCTTATTTTTACTTCTTGTTTTGTCTATATGTGATGCAATGAGGACATTGCATGATTTAAGTGTGGGGTGTTGTAAATATTTGTTGTGTTTAGTGTGCTTTCTTGTTAGTAGTTTTAGCTTTTCATGTTAGTAAGTGTTTCTTTTTTGTAAGTTTTGTAGCTTTTTCCGTTAGTCTTTTTATTTTAGGTAGAACAAGAAAAAAAAAAGAAAAAATTAGAAATATGTGGACTTTTCCCGACGATGGATCTATTAGACAATTTTCTTGAGGGAAGTAAGTCTAAAGAAAATACCAAAAAGATTTTTGTTTTAGGTAGTGTAGTAATTTCCCCTTGGTTTTTCTTTAGACAGCGGTTCTTTTCCAAGGTTTTTTAATTGAATGGGGTGTAGGTAGTTTTTAATTTTTAGGAGTAGGAACCACATGGTTGAGAAATTAATCGCAGCAATATATCGGAACTTTGTGATACCTTGAGAATAGTCAGTACTTTGGTTGTGACACTTAGACTCAATTTTTGACTCTAGGATAAATACCTTAAATCGTGGATTCTTAAATTTGCTTAA
>MDKI01202205.1:0-49588 GCA_005239505.1 Nicotiana paniculata | reverse complement strand
TCAGAAAATCTGGTTAAAAGGAAGTAGTTGTCCTTTGACGGTTACTACGTCTTGGATTCACCTTATTAGGTGTACTTTCCTTTTCTTCTTCCCGAGGTCATTTAGATATTTCACTAGACGACTCACATTCATTTTCATACAGATAAATATTCTCAAAGAATTCAGCATTATCGGATTTGATTACCGTATTAATATGAATGTCGAGATTTTCTGATTTATGAACCAGAAAACGATATGCTTTACTATTTCTTGCATATCCTATGAAAACGCAATCAACCGTTCTCGGTCCAGTATTTACCCTTTTGGGTTTAGGAGTTTGCACTTTAGTCAAACACCCCCACACTTTAAAATATTTTAAGTTGGATTTTCTACCTTTCCATTTTTTCCTATGGAATAGATTGCGTTTTATTATGAGGAACGCGAATGAGTATTCGGTTAGCTATAAGCATAACTTTCCCCACAAGTTTTAGGTAAACCAAAACTTTTCAATTAGGCATTCATCGTCTCATTTGACGTTCTATTCTTTCTCTCCGCAATTCCATTAGATTGCGGTGACTAAGGGGACGTCGTCTGGTGAATAATTTCGTATTTCAACTCAATTTATTCAAAAAGAGATTCAAATTTGACGCCCCTATTACGTTGTTGATCCAACAACAAGAATTGTTGTTTGTGTCACGGCAGAGCCAGAATTAATAAATGGTGATGTTTTTAATCTTCAAACCAATCTAACCCATTCAGATTTAATAAACGGTGAAGTTTTCAATCTTCAAACTGAGTAACATCTGATACAACTAGATCTAATAAACGGTGAAGTTTTCAATCTTCAAACTGAGTAACATCTGATACAACTAGATCTAATAAACGGTGAAGTTTTTAATCTTCAAACCGAATAATATGTGACACAATCAAATTTAATAAACAGTGAAGTTTTTAATCTTCAAACCGAATAATAAGTTAGAGTAAAAAATCACTACGATTTTAATCTCCAAAATGAGTATAAAGTCACTTAGACTTTAATTTTCGATAAATGAGTAGAAAGTCATGAAGACTTTAATCTTAACGAACAAGTAAAAAAAATCACGCAGATTTTGATCTCGAAGCAGGAGTAGAAAATCACAAAGATTTTATCTCCATAACGGGTGTAAGAAATCACAAGAATTTGAATTCCCTTTCCAAATGGTTTTCCAACTAACCCATTATAACACCTTAAACATTTTGATATATTATTCTTATCAAACACATATGTATATCTTTATATAAGATATCACCTTCGTGATCCCAAAATAATTTTTTTTAAGTATCAATGTAAGTCAAATTCATATTTTACAATCTTGGAAATAACAATCCACACATATTGATGCATACTACCAAATAGTATACCAACCAATCGATTTTACTACATGTAAATCACACATATTTTGAGATCATCACATGTGAATTCCATAATCCATATGGTAACAGAAACCATGGTGGAAGTTCATGAATTCTTCTTAACCCAAAAATGTCATATCTACGTTTGACCAGGAACAAAATAGTCAAAATCAAATACAACACCATCACTTGAAATAGGGCGTCAATAGGCACCATTTATGCCATTCCAGTTTAGTATTTGTTCCCACCACAATTAGACCCTATTTTACTGTGCTTTCACAAATATTGATAATGCGCGAATTGTTGTATCACTGGGTGAAACAAAACGCTGGCCGAAAATTAAGCTTTCAACACTAATTTCTTTCGAGAAATCTGTTAGAATATTTATTACTCAAGCATGTGCTCGTTCGAGTCATTTTCAAAAACATACTGATAATGCACAGAACCGTTGCGACGAGTGAAAAATCCAATTGGCTTCACACCAATACTTGTCATTCTATCTAATTTCATTAGGAATATTGTTTGTCCGTCAGAATACTATATTAATGTATCAGAATCAAATCCTTAACCAAGAAGGACAAATGTTCTTGAACAATCTATGAGTTACCCCGTCAAAATCATCCAGTAAGCCTAAGAAACGTATTTTTGTAAATCCTTTCACGCCAGCATGATTCATATGCCGAGTCATTATCAATGAAACGCAAATCTTTGGCACGAAATTCATGAATTTAAAAACAGTAGAGACATCTAAGAAATCCAACACATAGATACTCGTCAGAAACACAATATCTCGGCATCCATGACCACCTTTGTCGTCGTCGAACTCTTCACCATGAATACTTACACTGCTTCATTTTCTCCGTGGCATACAAACAATCATAGTTTTACACAGAATTATATCTTTCAGCCATCGAAAAATATTTCAAAATGAAATTCCTTAAGAGTGTTATTCATCTCATGTTTTCAAAATCAGAAATTAGAAAACTGTTAGAAGAAACAGAAAATCTGTAAACGATAAGAAATATTTCGAGTCCACAATTTCCTTGTGTGTCCTTAAGGAATTTTAACCTCCTCACAAGTTGCCAAGGTAATAGATTAAATCCTCCCAGGATGAAACGGAATTAACCTTCCTGCAACAGTGGCAATACAAACTGCAGGATACCAACGAACTCAAAATACAGAGCAAATCACACTTGACCCATATGTTTATTTAAAAAAAATAATGCAACAAAGTAGAAAGAGAGGAGATAATTTCAGATTTTTCTTTCTGAAAAATGAGGCCAAGCCTCTAGATTTATAGACAATCAAAAGGTGAGATGAAGAGGTGCAATCCAAAAGGTACCTCTTCCATTTCCTATTCACACCCCTTAATAAAAACGCAACACCATCGTATTCCACCTCCACTAATTCGGCATCCTCTTCGCCTTAAAAATAATATTGAACAACCCAGTCAACCACTCTAAATGCTATTATGCACTTATAATAGCAGTTATTTGGATCTTCAAGTATATTAATTTGAAATTTCAAAAGATATTGAATTTCATAAGAGCTTCTGTGTCCAAACTTCCTCCAAACATACAAAATTTATTAATATCGCGTCTTCAATAAAATATAGTTAATAGATTACTTTTCTGTTATCATAAAATAATAATTAATATTGTAAATCGACATTTAAGAAAGGTTGTTAGATACGTAATTTTCAAATAGCATACCGATTTGCAAAAAAAAAATAATAATAAAAAAAAATATTTGTCAAAATCTGATCCTTTTTGCAGTTATGGAAAAAGGTAAAAAGGTAAAAAACCTAATATTAGCTTTGTTGAGACCTAATTCCTTCTTTTTTACATAAAATTAATGATTGTAAGAATGTAAGCAGTGGGGTGTGTCTGTGCGCGTGTATATATATATATATATATATATATATATATATATATATATATATATATATATATATATATATATATATATATATATGTTTCACATCAAATCAGAAAAATAACTTCCTACACAAAGTTCTAAACCAATGGAGACCTTCCTCTATCTTCACCTTTCGATGTCCATAATTTTCTCAATTCTGCTTGTAGTTTTGGGCAATGGAAAAATATTTTTCATCCCTTAACTCAACTTATATTAAGCAAGCTAAAGAAAGATTTATGTCTCTTGATCCGACTAAGATTCCAGATCCACCAATGTCATTCTATGCTTTTATTATATACCATCGCGATGTAATTGAAAAATCAAAGTTCAAGGACTACGACTCATAACTTATAAATAGACTTGCTCGAAATCATGCTAGAGAAAGTTCATTGGCATCGATTATTGAAAATGCCAATGGAATAGGTGAATATGAAACTCTTGCAAGGCAACACAACGCGCTAGGGAGCAAGATTGACCGCGAAAAGGTTCCATGTGAGACAAATAAGTGTTACAAAAGAAAAAAAATACAGCTTTTATATGTTTCCACGGAGTCGAAAGCATTCCGAAAGATAGATTTTGTCACGAACCAAAATTAACCCTGTTGTGATGGCGCCTATCGTGGTACTAGGAAAGCCGACACATTACTAAAACAAAACGATATTTCCTTTTTAGAGTTAATTTCAATGTTACTAATTATAAAATCTTCATAAAGGAGTTCAAATCAAAATAAAAGTGCAGAAAAAGACAGCCCGACATCGGTGTGTCACTAGTCATGAGCAACTACTACACCTGTCTGAAAATATCAAGACTAACATAGTCTGGGATTAATCAAATACAACTAAGGGAAGATAAAAAAGGAGAAGAGCAGGGATGAAATCGCCAGGCATTTACCTTGCTAACTCCGATGGACCACGATTGAAATAATCAGCAACCATTACCGTGTCCAGAAACGTCTGGATCTGCACACAAGGTGCAGGGAGTAACGTGAGTACGCCAACTCAGTAAGTAACAACAGTAAATAAAGACTGAGAAGTAGTGACGAGAAAAAATGCAAGTATAGTTCATATCACAAAAACATAGTAAAGTACGACATGCTTTAAAACCAGAGTTTTAGTCAAATCAGCTCGTTTAAATCCAGTTCCAATAAAATCATTTAAAAACATTTTTCAATAGTTTTCAACAAAGGCTCAAAGCAAATGTAAGAAAAAAATGATGAAATCATATACATCCCCTCGTGCAAACATCACTCATATACAGCCCCTCGGGCAAACCTCAGAATCACTCATGCCGCACAGTCACTCATGCCTCCCAATCACATAGCACTTGACACTCGCACTTAGTAGGTAACTGCGCTCACTGGGGTGTGTACAGACTCCGGATGGGGCTCCTTCAGCCCAAGCGCTATATCAATGCCCATCATGGCAGAATCAATGAAACATGCTGCGGTATGCAGCCGGATCCCATAAATATCCTCACAAATCAGACCCTTGGCCCCACTCAGTTATAAACCTCTCCAGCCCCTCGGCTCTCACAAATCCAAGTATGCAGCCCAAACAACATTTATATGATGCGTCAAAATAGAGTAATAAAGGCTGAGTTATGCAGTACATATGTATAAACATGACCGAGTATAGATTTTTAATAAAAAACAAGTCTCCGCAGATATCTGGTCCGAGCTCACTAATGACCGATGTTGGAACTGTCTCCATAATCTGCACAATGCGCAAAGTGTAGTATCAGTATAACCGACCCCATGTACTGGTAAGTTCCGAGTCTAACCTTGACGAGGTAGTGACGAGGCTAAGGCGGGGGCATCTATAAAAATCCTGTACACAATATATAAATGACAGAATAATGGAAATACAGAACAGAACCAACCATCATACTGAAAACGGTAACCACAACCTCTAAAGTGAACTAGTATCGTCCAGAATTACCAATCCTTACTATATCAGATAATGAAAGAAATACTGGGAAGAAATGCAGTTCAGGAAATAGAAACACATAGTTTTGTTGCGGTGCGCAACCCGATCCCACCGGACATCACAAAATTCCCCCTTATTCCTCTATAACAATAACAATAACAGTATATATATATATATATATATATATATATATATATATATATATATATATATATATATATATATATATATATATATATATATATATATATATATATATATATATATATAACAATAACAGTATATATATGTGTATACATATATATATATATATATATGTTGCGGCGCGCAACCCGATCCCACCAGACATTAATATAAATAGGATAATTCACCCATATTCCTCCATATCAATCCACCTTTATTCCTCCCGTTGTGGCATGCAACACGATCCCACCGTATAAACATATTGTCACACCTCCCTTTTCCCCGAACGGGGGATATGAGAGTTTTTCCAATTTAAGTGACATTAGTCGATTTGGGATTATTTAACTAATTTAAGAGTTGCCACTCAGAATTATTTATTTACGGTGTTTCGAGTTACAATTATTTTTAAAATCCCAAATCGAAGAAATTTTGACTCCGTTCAAAAGTCTGCGAAAAAAGAAGACCGGGTAAGGAATTTTTTTAACCTGGGAGAAGGTGTTAAGCACTGTGGTCTTAACACGGTCTCTTAGTGATTTATGCTTTGCTTATTTTATCTAATTACTCATTTTAGGACATATGTATATTTAGCTTTTACCATTTCCAATTACTACATTATTCGTATTTAAAGAATTATCTTAAGACGAGTTACGCGTACGTATACTCGTTTAGTTTGGCATGTCAAGAATCATGTCACGCGTACGTGTACACTATTCTCAACACTTAGTTTATTTAAGAAAAGTTTGATCAAAGTCGCTTGAACGCTTACCTTGAATTTATTTGAAAAATCGGGATCACGTCACGCGAACATGTACGCAATCACGATAGTAGTTTAAAAACCGCGCCTAAAAGAATTTCTACGAGTGTTTGATTAAAGCGTTTTATTTTACCAAGAATGTTTAACCATGGTCATGCGAAAGTGTTCCTCGGCTTTTTTTTGGCATCACAACTATGTCATGCGTACGTGTACATAATTGTAATAGTTAGTTCGATTAGAAATATACCTAAGGCTATGATTATGTCTCTAAGCTAAAGGCCATATGTCGTGCTAGGTGTGAAGGTCCAATACTATGTGAGACATTTATTTGAATTAAATGGGGAAACTTACGTATTAGCTGCCAAACATGCCCATAATTAAGAGTTTGGGCCTGATAAAGGCTGAGTCCAAACGAACTCTGGCCCAAGACGCGTATCGTCCGTTATTTGGACTAGCTAATGAATTTAATTCGAAAAGAACTTGGGCCTCACTGAGTCTAAATGACTATAGCCCAATGCATGTTTATTAACAGCTAAATCAAAAGATGATTTGGGTCTGGTAATGACTGAGTCCCAGTGACTCTGGCCCAATGCACATATATTTGAACGAATTCGAGACAAAAATTTTGTGGTCTATTTTTGTAATAGAAATTATAAAATTTTACTTATATCTTTCAGTAATTAAAATCTGATTTAATTCGATAATTTTGTACTGATTTCCTAAATCTTTGTTTCTTATGTTAACCCTATATTAAAGTGATAGATTTAAAAATTATTTGTATATCTATACTTTAGAGAGTAAATGCCTTTAATCGAATGGTCAATTTGATTTATTATCAGAAAAAATAGAGTGCAATCCCATGGACCCAATTGATTTGGGCATGAAAATGTACCATGGTTACTGTTCAGTTTGCTCATAAAACTCAGTTTTTCATAATCCAAAAGTTTTAAAAATTAACGAAAAACAGAATTATTTGTATTAAATGATACAACCACATTAACTAATATATTAACTAACCTGTCATACAAAAGGAAATCATAACTAAACTATTACAATTTATTAGCTAACCAACTGAGTTTGATTCCTTAGTCTATAACGATAATAATTATTACAATTCTTTTCTAGCTACTATTTTACTTCTATTATTGCAACTAAATACGTAAAAAAATTTAAAGTAGGACCCTTTAATATAAACAAATACATGAAATTCGAATAGATACTGTATAACTTTTAAGAAAGCTTTTAAACATGAAAACAACAAAACTTGAATAATATAAGGACCAACTTTTCACAGATTTACATATAATTTCTAACATAAACAACTTAACTCAATATGTTTTAAGGCAATAATCTAACTCATACCTAAAACTACATTCAAATCAAACATCATTTCTGAAAAACAGCAAAATCATAGTCATGATAGAAAATAAAGTTTTACATTGTTGAGAATAGTACCTTGATTGCAGCAATAAAGCAAAACAAAGAGAAAATATGTCTCTGAAAACTTTGAGTAAAAGCAGCAGCAATGAAACCCACTAGAAAACTAAAAGTTCTCAACTAAAACTTGAAAACCCAGGATTTTGAAAACAAGAAAGTAATATATCTTTGTTTCTGAAATACCAAAGTTGGTTTTCCAGAAGTTTTTGAAAGTGAAAGGCAAATGACTCAAAGCGGTGTAGACTTAATGATCTTTAGGGAAATTTTCTCTGTGTGTATCTGTGTATTTTTCGTGTGTCTGTACATATATTTATATAGAGTGAGGGAGTGAAAAGGATAAGGACCAAGGTACCACAAGGAATCTTCCAGCATTCCCTAAAAATCAGGAAAAGACATCTTTCCCCAACAGAAAATTGGACAGATGTCCAATTTCTGGTACCTTCTTATAACAGAAAATGGACATTTGTACAATTTATGGATATTTGGGATCTTATCCTTATCTTTTCCTACTCAGCTTGAGACAGTTGTCCCTATTTTAGAAGTTTCTTAATATTTACTGAAAGATTTTCAAATTTAAGATTCTAAAATTGACCCTTCAGGGCCTTGGAATTACCTCAGATGTAGACCGATTCTGGGCCTGAGTCGCGTGACTCTTGGTCTAAAGACCTGGGCTCTTAAGCTTGACCAAAGCTATGGGCCTGTCTATCACAAACAAGCCCAATTTTGAGCTAAGTTAAATGGGTCACTTCAGTGAAGCCCCATTCCTAAAACTAATCAGTCAAACCAAACATGCATTTCTAACTAATTACCTAACTACTTTCTCATTTAATTAATTTAAACAAAAATAAGAAAAACAGAAACACAAAAATAAACATGAAGCTAAAATTAAAAAAATACATAATAATAAAAATAAGGAAAAGTCAGAAAAGAGAAGGAAAAAGAAAGTATACCTAGATTCGAAACTATTTTGGGCAAAAGGGATCTGTTTCTTAAAATCCCTCGTGCCAATACAACCATCTGTAATTTGAGATCTCTGATGGGAGATATTGGCACAAGGATGAAAGAAAATCTAGGTGGAATAAAAAAAAGGGGGGGGGGGGGGGGGGGGGGGGGGAGCAGACTTAGGGTTTGGAAAAACTTAGATCTAAGATCTAGGGTTTTTGGTGGGGTATTTTTGTGATTTATGGATAGAATAGGGTTTTAGGAGGTGTGGTTGTTTTAGGATAAGGTTTTGGATAGGTTTAGGGCTCTTCCGCCACTGTAGGTGATTTCCGGCGGCGGTGGTAGTGTTTCTGGGTTTTCAGATCTTTGATCTGAGATTTTTGGTGGGGGTTTTGGGTGACTAGTTGGCATGGTGAGGTTCAAGAGGGTGAGCGAGTTCTAGGGTGTGAGTTTGGGTGGGTTAAGGGTTCCGCCGCCGCCGTAGGTGATTTCCGGCGACGACTCAAAGGCGGAGCTAGGGTTTCTGGTTTTTTAGGTTGAAGATCTACTGGTTTTGTGGAGTTTATGGGGGTTTATTTAGTGGGATTATGTTTGAAAGAGTAAGGGGAGTGGATAGGGGTGGTTTTTGGGTGGTTTTAGGAATCACCGCCACCATAGGCGATTTTCGGAGGTGACTCAGGGCAGAGGGTGGAGAGGCGGCTAGGGTTGGGGTGAGCTTTAGGGAGAGAGATGTGAGAGAGGAGGAGACAGAAATGAGGTGGTAAGGGGTGTAAGGACACATAAATATGAAATGAATGGTGAGTTCCGAGCCGTTGGATCTTGTGGATATCAACGGCTTGGATTGATTGGCACCAAAACGGCGCCGTTTGATTTAGGCGGGATTTTGAACTGGATTGGGTATTGGGCTTTGGGTGGTTTTTGTTACATCCCGTATTTTCGAATGTTAAAGTTTTGTCGTAAGTTAATAGACGTAAGTTCAAGGATGATTATTTTGAGATTTTAAGCATTATGCTATTTCAAACAAGTGATAAGTAAACTTGTGAAGGTCAGAAGGGAAGCAAGTTTGTATACGGCTAAAATCGGAGAGTTCGATTTTATGATCATTATGGCATTTCGTAGCTCGTCTCCAGAGGGCTCGAGGCACAATTTGAGATTTGACATCGAGTAAGCATATCGAGGATCCCCCACGCTCGACCTCGGAGCGGCATAAATCGGAGACCGTCATGAGAAGGAGGGAAATTCCCAAAAGGCACGTGGTTAAAGCTGACCAAGTCCGCAAGAATAGTACAAATCTATACCGTGACATTAAATAGTTGTACCAACTGTATTTCTTTATAATAATTATACATGTACTATATTGGGATTCCCCCTCTTATATAAAGGGGACCCTTATCATTTTGTAAGGAGGACATTCAATACAAGAACAAGAACATTCTCTGCTCTCTAACTAAAACATTCTCTACAATTGTTCCATTGATTTATTTATTGTGTTCATTAATTGTTATTCATTTATTTCTCATTATTGATCATAACGGGCCATCTTCGAGGCACGTTAAGTTGTTAATCCTTCATCGATCACCCCTCTGTCAAGCACTCGAGCTCGACCTCGAGGCCGTATTTTCGACCAGCTCGAGGCCCCGTCTCATAACCGCTCGGTTTGCACAATTCCATTATCCTTTGCTCTCATCTCATTTTTCTTACCTCTCACTTAGAATTTGTTGCCTAAACAACTAGTACTACAATATATCACACATTTTTAGAACCACAAAATTAAGTATAATTGTAATTACCATTTTCACGGTAAACAGTTTGGCATCCACCGTGGGGTTAAAAATAATAGTGATTGTTTTAAGTGCTTTTTTTCTAATAACACAAGTTATTCTTTACACTTTTTCTTGCCCAAGAATCTTCAATTTCAGGTCAGAAAATGTCTAGCTCAGTGAATGCACATGAAAACAACGGTCCTGAGGATCATGGAGAGAACGGTGCAGCTGCTTCAGGCGCCGGTGTACCACCGCAGAACCCTGAAGAGGCAACAGTACAAATTGCCGTTGATGAGGGCTCACGTAACGCTCGACATGTCGATGTAGGCTCTCATACAGACGGAAGTGTACGTGAAGGATACCAACATGAAGCACAGAGAGCCCCTGGTCAAAAGGAAGGAGAAGTTAGCCTTCATGTCATTTTTGAGATGTTGCAAGCATAACAAGTGGCTATTGCTCAACTGAAAAGCCATAAAAAAAATCCAAGAACAGCACCACTATAAACGTCTCCGCAAGTCGAGTAAGCACCAGAAAGGTCAAGCAATAACGGATTAGCAGCCGATCCCGCTATTATGAAGATGCTCGAGGACCTCACAAAGAGGATTGAATCAGACGAAAAAAATATAGAAGCTAACAACAAAAAGTTGGAGACCTACAACTCGAGGGTCGATCAGATCCCGGGCTCACCCTCGATTCTGAAGGGTGTAGATTAAAAGAAGTTCGTGAAAAATCCATTCCCATGAAGTGCGGCTCCGAAGCCCATCCCGAAGAAATTCAGAACGCCAGATCTCCCGAAGCACAACGGGACCTCGGATCCCAATGAGAACATTACTGCTTACACCTGTGCTGCGAAAGGGAACGACTTAAAAGATGACGACATTGAATTCGTCTTATTGAAAAAATTTGGAGAAACGTTGTCCAAAGGGGCTGTGATGTGGTATAATAACCTTCCCCCAAACTCGATAGATTCGTTTTCCATGATGGCAGACTCTTTTGTGAAGGTGCATGTTGGTGCCATCAAGGTCGTTACGAGGAATCTGACGTTTTCTGTCACGACCTAAAATCCATAAGGTCGTGATGGCGCCGAACACCATTATCAGGCAAGCCAATCATTAAATAGTTAAGTTAAATTTCCTGTTTTAGCATTTTTAAATCATTACCTTTCACTTTATTACATGATAATTGAATAAAATCCGCTAAGTAAATACGACAGTTTAATATTCTATTTTTATAAAATACATCCCAAACACATCCCAGAACCCGGTGACACAGGTACATGAGCAATTGTTAAGAATTTTACAAATTCTACAAAGCTTGTCCGAAATACAAATTGGACAAGGAATGAAAATACAACACATAGAGGAAGACTCTGCCGACTGCGGGTCGTCTCCAAGTGATGCAGCTCGTCTAAGTCTCCAAATCAGCCATATTGCTATGAAGGTACCTGTGCAATAAAAATGCACAGCAAGTGTAGCGTGCGTACGAAAACAACATGTACTCAGTAAGTATCCCGCCTAACCTCAGAGAGGTAGTGACGAGAGGCCGAATTCGACACTCGCTAGAAGTCAATTAAGTATAATCAAGTGAGACACTAAGCATGAATGTCATAGGCAATTTATTTAAACCAGGAATAAATAATATCAACTCCTTCCACATTTAACACTTTAAATCTTCGTCATTTCAGTTGACAATTTAAATAATAATTAGGGATAAGAAACATCAGACTTATTTCAAATTTTACACATTAATTCTTCTTCTTCTTAACTGGCCATTAAGCACTTCCTTAGGCCGATAAACATGTATGAATCACAGGAAATATGCAGCATTTATCATGCGCAAACAAAGTGCCGAGGGTCGAAAGGCGCAAACCAACAGTAATAAATTGTGTACTGCCGAGGGTCGAACGGCTCGAACCATAGATGCATATATCTGCCCCGTTCGCGAATCGATCATGCGACACAGTTATTCATAAATACAGGGTTATCCTGCTCGCGAATCATACATGTGACTCAGACACCCATAGATACACATATTCACACAATAAGTCCACATTTTATCCAGAAAGCAATTACTCAGGAAAGTGGTAAAATTCTTCTTAAAGGAACACGAAAAATAGCATTTAAATCATTGTTTTGAAACTCATTTGCCAAATTTAATAATATTCAATAATATAACCTTATCAGGAATATAATTATCCACGGAGGAGTCAATTCTCTTTCTAGATAATTAAGAAAATGAACTCTACTCTTCTTAGGCATTAAATTACTATTTTGATCATATTAGCGGTCTAATATTACTGGCAAGATCACAAGTACAACAAGTAAGGCATGCTAGTGGATCCTAGACTACCCGGGCATAAGCATATTAGTAGCTACGCACGGAATCCCGTCACCTCGTGCGTACGTAGCCCCCGCAAATAATAGCATGTATTTAATTAGTTCACTATGGGGACAATTCCGCTTCACAAAGTTAGAAAGGAGACTTACCTCGCTCCAAAATTTCCATAACCGGCTTCAAAGCCGTTCCAACGACTCCAATTGATGCACAACACCCCAAAACTACCAAATAAAAGGCAAAGCAATGAAAATATACTCGAATGTTTGCTAACAATTCAAATATATAAACTCCTATCTCCGCTTAAGGAATTGACCAGAATGCCCTCGGTCCCACGTGCTCGGATTCCGAAATTTCTCGAAGATAAACTCTACCCATAGCCTTACTAGCTCAGATATACAATTTACTCTAAATTGCATGCTCAAATTCGTGGTAGAAATCCAAAATACAATTTCTAGGTTTTTCCTCCAAAAATCCCAATTTCCTACTAATTTTCCATGTCTAATTCCATGCAAGGTCACATATTTAACTTAGAATTGGGAATGAATCACTTACCTTGCGATGCTTGATGAAAATACCCTCTTGAAGCTCCTCAAAATCGCCCAAACCAAAAGAAAATAGGAGAAAATGAGCAAAGTTCTCGGTTATAAAACATACACTGCCCAGGCCGATATCCGCACCTGCGATCCATATCTCGCACCTACGATACCGCATGTGCGCCCACACTACTACACCTGCGGCTTCCTCAGCTCCAGCCAAAACTCGCACCTGCGCTCCATTGTCCGCAAAGCCATCAAAATCTCGCACTTGTGGCGCCAAAGCCGCACCTGCAGCCAAAACCTCTCAGGTGCGGTCACACCAGATGACAACAACCTCAGCACTTCTTCAAACTCCAAACTTGATCCGTTAACCACCCGAGGCCCCCGGGACCCCGTCCAATTACACCAACTTGTTCAAAAAAATAATGCGGACTTGCTCGAGGCCTCAAATCACATCAAACAACGTCGAAATCACGAATCGCACTAAAATTCAAACTTTAAGAACTTGAAATTCCAAAATTCCACATCCGATGCCGAAACCTATCAAATCACGCCCGATTGACCTTGCACGCAAGTCATATTTGACATTACAGACCTGCTCCAACTTCCAGAATCGCATTCCGACCCCGATATCAAAATTTCCACTTCCAGTCGGATTTCTCAAAAACCTTCAAATTCATATCTTTAACCAAATGACTTCAAAATGACCTACAGACGTCTGAATTCACTTCCGATCGCGCTCCCAACTCCAGAATCACCATACGAAGCTATTCCCAGACTCGGAATCCCAAACGGACATCTATAATACTGAAATTCCTTAAAGCCCAAACTTATGAAATTATTCTAAAATGCTATCTTCCATAATATGCGCCGAAATGCTCCCGGGTTATCCAAAGCCCGATTCGGACATACGCCCAAATCCGAAATCATCATACGAACCTGCTGGAACCTTCAAATTCTTATTTGGAAGTTGTTTACTCAAAATTCCAATCTTAGTCAATTTCTCCAACTTAAGGCTTCTTAAATGAGAATTTTCTTTCCAATTGACTCAGAACTTCCCGAAATTAAACTCCGACCATGCCCACGAGTCATAATACCTAAAATGGAGTTGCTCATGACTTCAAATCGCTGAACGACGTGCTAGGGCTCAAAACGACCGATGGGGTCATTACATTCTCCCTCACTTAAACAGACGTTCGTCCTCGAACGTGTTAAGAACTGCTCTTGAGTTATCTGAAATCACCGTTTAACACTGTGTGCACCTACCTGTGTTGACATCACTCAGTTGGGCATATTAGCTCGATCAAATCCGAAGATATCCTCTTTTATCCATACAATAAGCTCAGAACCCAGTTCCAACACTTGAAATTCTCTGCAGGCCTGTTTCTAATATATGAACACTGTTATCAACTACCACACGAGACACCAGAACACAACTGCGTACCTTTGCTGAATCAGCACCATGCACCGCATAATTCATCCTCTAGCCACGATGACATTCCCTGAACCTTTACAGCCAAAATTCTACGAATATGATGCTCCCACTGCACCTTACAATATATATACATACATCCTGCTATAATGGTGACGATACCACCACAACGGAGGAGATGTGTAGAAATTCATAACAAACTTCCGAGTTAACAAATCATTGAATATCTCCTCTTGACTATAATCATCACCTCATTATGAACCGAATATGGTATTTATCCTTTAATATACTTCAGAAAATCTTACCGCACTGATCCTTGGTCCAATAATCTCATCTAACCCAATATGAACTGCTCAGACAACAAATCACCCCAAACATGACCAATAATCTCACATGATACCACAATGCGCCAATAGGCCACAATTCGAACATGATACATAAGGAAATGACTCAGGAAGGGAGCTCACGCAACTAATATGGACTTTCCTCAGAAAATAGGAAATAAAGCACTAGAAAAATAAATATTAGAACATTGCTCATCATCACACTGTTGCGACGTGCAACTCGATCCAAATAACATACCCGTGGCGACGTGCCACCCAATCCACACATAAAATTTACACAAGAAGATACAACCAAGCTAAATTGCTCATTACCACAAAATATCAAAATCGGTCACAAGCACGCTAAGTGCACAATACCATCCTGGGGGGACTGATAAAGCCATACACTAGAAAACTCAAGCACAACTGAGGTGCAATACATAATCTGAATCTCAAGAGCTATCCTGCTCACATAACATCATCACTATGCGGGAACTCAACACATAGGAAAATATCAAGTTGTGTCCCAACTCACAGGGCACAATAGAATATCACATAAGATGAACGAAGAGGGAACACTATCTGTTTTTCTAATACCTTTCCATGAAAAGCGCTCTACCGAACGAACACGCCTGACTCATACGGAGCCCATAATCATATTTAAATCCATCCATAAACATCGAGTCTACCTTGCTCACACCGAACTAAGCTAATAGCTTTACCTGAGTCCATATTAACCCACTTCCTCTCATAATACGCAAGAACAACCATCATAGCCGGGAAAAACACCCCACAATCCAAAACCAAATGAAAAAAACTCCTTCCAGGCATAAATTCTCAAATAAGCAATATTACACTTCTTTATACTCATTCCAAATCTTCAATCCATTAAGTGACTACATGTCACACTCATAGATCATCCCTTGGTCATGCTCCCATGACCTTCCACACAAGGTAGCAAGTCTACACATCCACCACTGGCCACACTAACGCTGTAAAAGAAATCAAGAACCCATAACTAGGATGCAAAGCCTCTTTCACCAAACACCGGTCTCAGGTGACACTGAAGACAACACCAGCTTAATCTAAACATTCAAGTCCCTTTTTCTTGCTCATCCGAGCTCATGACATCCTTGTCAACACCGAACGGCAACCTCGATTCCTTACTTCCAGTTACATACTGCTTACCACACCTAACATGCCAATAGGGTGAACACTTCATCATATAGAAACCTTTTATTTACCTCAATTCAAGAGAACCACCACAACACACGAGTGAATTCCAACAATCACAATACATGCAAATCCTTAAGTAGTAGTCTATACCGCCATAACCCTTCCGGGATCTACCTACACCTGACATGCCATAACACTCGAATGCTCCCTCATGAATCTATCACGGTGATCGACAATCCTCGCACATACCGGCACGAACCACATGCATAATTTAATTACACTAACGAAACTGATCACTGCCGTACATGTGCCGTTTCAACCATGGCTAACCAATCCGTCTTCTCTCTAATTATCCTTAATTACCTATGAAATAATAGTAACCCCATTCAACGCATAAAAAACTCAATCCTCACTCATCCCGAGTGGACATGATTCACGAGACCATGCTGCCTCAATCCCACAAACCGTCTCATACCTTCCTGATAATCTTTCCACTAATCCGGAGTTTATTTCTCTCACTCCTTCAATACTATCCTGCACGCTGAAAATAACATAGAGCACTCTAACCATTTTCCCTTTCTCTGAAATTACATTGCAAAAGCTCAATCCTTAATCATACTGCTTCCTTTTAGCCCATAAACACCGCGTTCTTAACCTCCGAATTTACTAGGACTGCTATTGAGAGTCACCCACTCTGACTGGTCACTACCCTAACAACTCGCCTATGCCTTAAGCATAAATTATGAATCTTCCAAAGCCTAACCCTGGTCCAACAGGGCCAACTTTTGCACACATTCATCAAATCCCACGCACAATCAACATTTTACTCCTTTCCCTTAGCTGTAATAACTTTCCAACACGCCAAAAATTCGCAACCCCATGATAACACACTCCTACAACCCAACTGGAGGTTGTGGGACTCCCCCACTTAGCCCGAAGCTACTCCTTGCACCACTCTAGACCCTCCTGAGATCCTTTCTCCTTTGTTAACATGATCTTGCTCAACCAATCCGTCAAATCCTTTCAAATTCTCTTGTTAGCACTCCCTAAATACTCAATTTCCCTAGCACCATTCACACATTCTTCCTCCTACCGAATAGCCACCAGATTCCCTCGGAGAAACTTGCCAACCATCAACCGCTAACCTATTCACATGAGATAACCCACCTGTGGAAATCACCAACTGAAACCTTCCAATGACGCTGAAATGAACACTCTCTGCAACATCAATACCCCATCCTAATCCTGCTCTCATTCACCAACTTTACCACTCCGTCCGCTCCTCATGGACATATACTAAATGCGCTACAACATCTTCAAATTCACCGCCACATTGCGTCCTTCTTAATTCCTAACAACTCCTCCCTGTTGTATCCAACCTTCCGCCGAACTTACCCACATTGCAACTTAAGCTTGAGGACCTAATCACCATCCACTAAAACTCTCAAACTTTCCCTCAAGGTTGGCAGCTATCTTACCACTGAACTCCTGTGCTACGCTGCTACTCTCCCCCTTGTTAAACTCATTCCTTTAAACAACTTCCTGACTTCCGTTCCTTACACCTGGCCTTTTAGAAATTTAGCTTCCGCCTGACACTTCTCACATGTCTTCCTTCGTCGTATGCTGTCTAATTCAATATCATTCTCTGCAGATCTTACACCAGTAGATCACCACGACTTCAAACTCTCCGAGGATCATCTTTCTCGAGCTTCCTTCATTAGAAATAACTATTCAGTCGTGAACCACCACGCACCATGATCTCTAACAACCGCTTCTTCATTACTACTTCACAACACTCTGATTCAATGCAACCGAAGAAACCATAGCACCGATAGACTTAACACACTCCATTCGATCAATGACGACGATATCACATCACAGGTGAATATCCCACCTCACTTGAAAACACCAAGTCTCACTACTTTATCAATCCAAAACCTGACCATTTATAGTCCAAATGCCTTTCCTCTGCCGGAACTAAAATGCTGAAATCTCGAAATCACGCCCTGAGAAGACCTCGCTTCAAGCCATTCATCACCCCAACATATGGGCAAACATTCTATCATCATATCGACATCGCGCGATAACCAATCGTAAGCATCATCACTACCTTAGCATAGCCTTAAGGCTCTCAGAAACACAGCTACTGAGCTGAAACAACACATTATCTTTCTGTAGGGCCACAACAAAAGCCCCAACCAATTACACATGGAAAAAACATCTCGCATCATATCCGTAGCACTATTTCAATTCCTCAAATTCCCGATTCATAGCAAGTGCTTCGCGACGTGTAAGATTGAGTAGGAAGAAACATAGGCATAAGCCTCGGAGGAATCAAATCGCACGATGAGGAATCAAGAAGGGAAGTACTCCTAACAGCCCTGTAGCCTCTCGAAGATAAGTACAGACGTCTCAGTACCGATCCACAAGACTCTACTAGACTTGCTCATGACTCGTGAAACCTAAGGGAACCTAAAGCTCTGATACCATGTTGTCACGACCCAAAATCCATAAGGTGGTAATGGTGACAAACACCATTGTCAGGCAAGCCAACCATTAAATAGTTAAGTTAAATTTCCTGTTTTAGCATTTTTGAAATCATTACCTTTGACTTTATTACATGATAACTAAATAAAATCAGCTAAGTAAATACGACAGTTTAATATTCCATTTTATAAAATACATCCCAAACACATCCCAGAATTCGGTGACACAAGTACATGAGCAATTGCTAAGAATTTTACAAATTCTACAAAGCTTGTCCGAAATACAAATTGGACAAGGAATGAAAATGAAAATACAATTACATAGAGGAAGACTCTGCCGACTGCGGGTCGTCTCCGAGTCATGCAGCTCATCTAAGTCTCCAAATCAGCCATATTGCTATGAAGGTACCTGTGCAATAAAAATGCACAACAAGTGTAGCATGAGTACGAAAACAATGTGTACTCAGTAAGTATCTCGCCTTACCTTAGAGAGGTAGTGACGAGAGGTCAAATTAGACACTCGCTAGAAGTCAATTTAGTATAATAAAGTGATACACTAATCATGAATGTCATAGGAAATTTATTTAAACCAAGAATAAATAATATCAACTCCTTCCACATATAACACTTTAAATCTTCGTAATTTTAGTTGACAATTTAAATAATAATCAGGGATAAGAAACATCAGACTTATTTCACATTTTACACATCAATTCTTCTTCTTCTTAACTGGCCATTAAGCACTTCCTTAGGCGATAAACATGTATGAATCACAGGAAATACACAACATTTATCATGCGCAAACAAAGTGCCGAGGTCGAACCGCGCGGACCAACAATAATAAATTGTGCACTGCCGAGGGTCGAACGGCTCGAACCATAGATGCATCTATCTACCCCGCTCGCGAATCAATAATGTGACGCGGTTATATATAAATACAAGGTTATCCTGCTCGCGAATCATACATGTGACTCAGGCACACATAAATACACATATTCACACAATAAGTCCACATTTTTATCAAGAAAGCAGTTACCCAGGAAAGTGGTAAAATTCTTCTTAAAGGAACAAGAAAAATAGAATTTAAATTTTGTTTTGAAACTCATTTGCCAAATTTAATAATATTCAATAATATAACCTTATCAGGAATACAATTATCCACGGAGGAGTCAATTCACTTTCTAGATGATTAGGAAAATTAACTCTAGTCTTCTTAGGCATTCAATTACTATTTCGATCATATTAGTGGTCTAATATTACTGGCAAGATCACAAGTACAACAAGTAAGGCATGCTAGTGGGTCCTAGACTACCCGGACATAAGCATATTAGTAGCTACGCACGGACTCCCGTCACCTCGTGTGTACGTAGCCCCCACAAATAATAGCATGTATTTAATTAGTTCACCTATGGGGACAATTCCCCCTCACAAAGATAGAAAGGAGACTTACCTCACTCCGAAATTTCCATAACCGGCTCCCAATCCCTTCCGACGACTCTAATTGATGCAGAACGCCCCAAAACTACCAAATAACGGGCAACGCAATGAAAATATACTCGAATATTTGCTAACAATTCAAATTATATAAACTCCTATCTCCGCTCAAGGAATTGACTAAAATGCCCTCGGGCCCACGTACCCGGATTACGAAATTTCTCGAAGATAAACTCTACCCATAGCCTTACTAGCTCAAATATACAATTTACTCTAAATTCCATGCTCAAATTCGTGGTAGAAATCCAAAATACAATTTCTAGGTGTTTCCTCCAAAAATCCCAATTTCCTACTAATTTTCCATGTCTAATTCCATGCCCACGAGTCATAATACCTGAAATGGAGCTGCTTATGACTTCAAACCGCTGAACGACGTGCTAGCACTCAAACCGACCGACCGGGTCGTTACATTTTCAAAATCAAACAAAGAGAGAATGAGATGTTGAGGGAGTTCGTATCCTGCTTCCAATTGGAATGAATGGAGTTACCATGGGTCTCCGATGATTGGGCAGTGCAAACCTTCGCTCAAAACTTAAATGAACGAAGCTCGATAGCTTCAAAGCAGCTGAAGCAAAACTTAATCGAATATCCCGCCGTAGTTGGGCGGATGTACACAACAGCTATCAATCAAAGATCAGAGTCGAGGATGACCAATTGGAAGCCCCCTCGGGCTCGGTGTATCCCAGCAAGCTCTTAGAAAAGGAATCAAGGCTTCCAGAGAGAGAGATGAGGCCAAGCAAAGAAAGGTATCAACCGTATATAGAAAATTGGAGAAATATCTCGAGGCGCAACATACGTCAAAGTGATCGAAGGATGGATCGAGGCCAGAATCCTCAAGGACTCGTGACCAAAGCAAGGTTTGACAGGTACACAAGGCCGGTAGAGGGACCCCAGTTATCTGAGTACAACTTCAACATTGATGTTTCACACATCGTATCGGCCATAGGTAAAATCAAAGACACCAGGTGGCCAAGACTTGTACTATCAGATCCTTCGCAAAGGAACCCTAACTTGATATGCGAATATCACGGCACTCACGGTCATAGGGCCAAGGATTGCAGACAGCTTCGGCAGGAGGTAGCCCGACTAATTTACAAAGGGCACCTTCGAGATTTCCTCAGCGACCGAGCTAAAAACTAATTTCGAGAAAGAGAGGCGAACATGAAAAATGAAACAGAAGAACCACATCACGTCATCCACATGATTATTTGAGGAGTCGACGTCCCTCAGGGACCCATTTTCAAGCAAACAAAAGTATCCATCACCAAGGAAAAGCGAACTCGTAGCTACATACCTGAAGATGCTCTTTCATTGAGCGAAGAGGACATCGAGACCTTGTCTCAACCTCATAATGACGCACTGGTAATTTCTTTTCTTTTGAATAAATTTCAAATTAAACGTGTGCTCTTGGATCCAGGTAGCTCGGCCAACATAATTAGGTCGAGGGTGGTAGAGCAACTCGGATTGCTCGACCAGATCGTGCCCGCCTCTCGAGTCCTCAACGGATTCAACATGGCGAGCGAGACAACGAAAGAGGAAATCATCTTCCAATTTAACGTGTTCAGTACAATTCAAGATACCAAGTTTCATGTCATCGAAGGTGACATGAGATACAATGGTTTGCTTGGAAGGCCATGAATCGACAATATGAGGGTGGTTCCATCAATCCTTGATCAAATGATGAAGTTTCCTACGAATGATGGACTGAAAATAGTATACGGAGAGCAGCACACAGCAAAAGATATGTTCGCGGATGTGGCATCGATATCGATACCCTCTACATCGGAGGGGCCAAAGAACAAGCAAACAACCGATAGCAATCACAAACTACGTCCTTGGACGAAGGTATAAAGGACCGTGCCACGTCCTCGGAACGAATAACTGAAGCATATCGAGGCTTGAAATCCACCACAGTTAAGGTACAACCCTTTCCTCTTTCCTTCGCATTTTACACTAACATATGCACAGGTTTTACCGAAGAGGTTCTTAACAAGGCAACATCCATATGCTACCTAAGAAGAACTCATCAAGTATTCAAGGCTTCTCTTTGATCAACCTCAAATACTGAGGGACATCCCCCTGGGAGACCACCTCTTCGAAGAGTATGCCAAAGAGGGTCTCGACAGGAGAATGCTGTAAAGGACCAAACGATCGAATGAACCGTGTCCACATAGAATAATCGAACCCTCAATGGTGAAAACATATATACTTGTACCAAGTAATCGAAGGAGAATCTTTTATCATCAAAACACTTCGCGCTTCAAAGAAGTTTGCTATTTTCACAAGAAACGGCTCCAGGGCCAGAAATTTCCCAAAAATTCGGGGACTGACATCAAACACTCGAAGCCTTAAAGACCTCAGGACTCGAGGCACCAATGTAAGCCCTCCATGAGGAAATATCAACAATATAAGCCCTCCATAAGGAAATATCAACAACATAAGCCCTCCACGAGGCAATATCAACAACATAAGCCCTCAACGAGGCAACATCAAATTTGTAAGACCTCAATGAGGCATGTTCAAATTTATAAGCCCTCAATGAGGCAACATCGAAAACTCAAAGCCATAAGACCTCAGGGCCGGCAACATCAAAACCATAAGCCCTCAATGAGGCAACATCGAAAACTCGAAGCTGTAAGACCTCAGGGCCGGCAACTTCGAGCTCATAAGCCCTCAAGAAAGGCATGTACAAACCTGTAAGACCTCAAGCAAGGCATGTACAAATTTGTAAGACCTTAAAAAGGCATAATCCCGATATCAAAGTCAAGGCTATATATCGAACTTGTAAGACCCCTAAAAGGGCATACCCTTGATATAGATGTTGTGGCTGCATCAATCGGGGACTAAAAGGTTACGGCCAAGTACAATGACCACGGTCATAAGGCTCCGTAGAAACTAACACGACACAGAGACGTCCGACCATCGCCATAAAATCAAAGGCCTTCAAATAATTCAAAAATACTTTGAAAAGAACCGGTTAATCAAGCTACCCTTGGCATAAGAAAAAAAGCTTCTATCATATCAGCTCCAAACAATGAAAAGGATTCAAAACAATCAGCCTTCGAGCGAAACCTCCCGAGGTGTTCATTAACCATCACACAACGGCTCATAATCGAGGTTCTTTCGAGCCGTCGAAGAGTGAGACGAACACAAAACTTCAAAAAGTCATTAACGAGGGTAAACCATAGCCATTTTAGAGGTCGTACCGACCCAATGCATAAGAGCCCAAGCGCCCGCCACACAAAAGGTCGTACCGACCAAATGCGTAAGAACCTAAGCGCCAGCATAAAGAGCCTCAGGGCCGATTTAAAAAACCTAAGGGTCGATGAGCTCATGTCGAAACACGACTCGAGGAATGAGCCCTAAATGGTTAACCATATTATAGGTCATACCGACCCAACGCATAAGAGCCCAAGTGCCAGCTACACTAAAGGTCATACCGACCCAATGCGTAAGAGCCTAAGCCCCAACCATGTTAAAGGTCGTACCGACCTAATGCATAAGATCCCATGGGCCAACCTAAAAGACCTCGGGGATAATTTATAACTCCAAGGGTTTTATTTCGAAGTCCAAATCATCAGGCTAATTATCAACAAGCATCGAAATTCAAAACAAAAAGAAAGACAATCATAAGCAAATCAGAAATACGAAAGGATTATATATATATATATATATATATATATATATTACAAATATACATTTACAATTCTCCCATAAGAGTTTTATGCAAAGGACAAGAAAGAAAAGCCTAGTCTACTCTCGGGACCGGCTCCCTTGACGGCCCCCCGGACCAGCTCCCTCAGCGGCCTTCAAATATCAGCATCAGCATCAGAAGAAAGGAAAAACTTGGCGTCAATCTCATCCGCCTTGGCCTGCTTTATCTCCGCCGAGAGATCAAATCCCCTAACATGAATCTCTTCGGGGGTCTCCCTTCGAGATCTGTATCGGGCATACTCATTGCTCCTTCTCTCTCTGACAAAGGCTTCCCTCAACTCAGCCTGAGCATCATCAACATCTTTCAAGTAAACAGCTACTTGCTTATCAGCCTTTGCTCGAACTTCTTCAGCTTCAAACCGAGCATCCACGACCTCGGCCTTCATCTTCAAAGGATCAGTCTCGAGCTTGGTAATCCTGCCCGTCTGAATCATACTACTTTCTCGAGCATTGGGGAGTTGTAACTCGAGGGCAGAAGCCTTGGCCAAAGCGTTCCTTTGGGCCGCAGCTTGAACACTTATATACGCCTTCAAAGCACTGCATTTGGAATTGACCTGTCCGACTTCGCCCAGAAGGCATTCCAACGCCTCCATTTTTCTCTGCAATTGAAGCACCAAAACATTAGTTTTTGAAGACGGGAAAAGAAGCATGTACTCCCTCAAAACAAGGATTACCTATTGCTCGAGATTGCCTTCGTAGTCTCGACTCTGATTCATCTCCGATCGAAGATATATCAACTCTCTTGCCTTTTTATCACAAAGAAGCGTGAGAGATTTCTCCTTTCCCAAGGCTTGCCGCAACTTGGCCCACAACGGAGCAGCTAGGACTTGAGGTTGTTAAAAGCCTATGAAAAAAAAACTTCAGTTCAAAAGATTAAAATACAAAGCTGAAAAACCAACAAAGTCAACCATAACTCACCACAGAACAGAGCCGCTGAGCCTCCTCAAAAGTTGAGCGTGCGTCTACTGGCCTGGTCTAATCAGCCCCAGTTGAACCTCTCTTGGTGGGGAAATGATCCCTCGAGACCCCACTTAGTTTAGATGGCCCCTGGCCCCGAATGTACCTCGAAATACCTTCGAGGAGGGAAGCAGACGATGGTGAAGGATTCTTGCTCCTTCCCTCTTATGGAATCTCTCTCTCGAGTCTATAGGTCTCAGGCCCAGCATGTTCGGCAACCTCGAAAGGCCCCCCGGTTTGATCCATCAATGCAGAACCGTCCTCCCCAGGAGTACTGATGTCCACAGAAAAACCGACGTATATAAGGTCCTCTTCAGCGGCGGCATCTTCTTTGTGCCCCGGGCAGGCCCTGCCTTGTTGTGCATGTCCTCATCATTCGAGGACCTTTTCCTCTTATTATCCTCCCTCGGCTCCGAAGCCGATGGTCCTTCCCCCTCCTCGAGGGGGCATGGTCTCATCTCGGAGAATCCGCCAACGCCTACGGTGACATAGTTAATACACATAGAGGAAAGCATTCCTCAAAGGACAATCACATGACACATATAGTGCTGTTTTGCTTCCCATCTTACCTTCGACAAATATCTTCACTTGCATTCATCATAAGGCGAGGAAGTTGCCAACCTCCGAGTCCAGCCCGCAAGATCAAGGATCTCTTCCAGCATCCACAGAATCGCTGAGAAAGAGAAAAATAAGCATTCTTATAAATAATAGAGAGAAAATGGCGCTAAGGTATCACATAGTGCTTACGTTTGAAGTTCTATTCTTCAGAGAACGGCAGGAACTTTGCAGGAATGATGTTGACGGTCCTCACTCAGACAAATCGACTCATCCATCCTCGGTCCCAGTCCTTATCGTCACTAGCAATAAAGGTCTTGGTGGATCGACGTTTTAACGCAATCAGGCCTCGACAATGTAGGGGCCGATATAATCTGATAAGGTGGCTAAGGGTAAACTCGAGCTCAGCCTTTTCAGTGAAGAACCTTATCATCAGCACTATCTACTAGAAGGACGGATGAATCTGAGCCAAAGTGACTCGATACATTTTACAGAATTTGAGCACAAGGCGGTCGAGGGGGTCCAATGTAAATGGGTACGTATACACATTCAGGAATTGATGTTTAGCTTAAAGTATATATATTTTCATGTATATCACCTTATATTTTACTTTTGTTTCGTGAGCTTTAGATGTAAATTGTGATGATTTATATTTATTTGTGGTGTTTTTATGTGTAGGAATGATTTGGGAACAATTGGGAACGAAACACACAAAATTAGAGCGAAAACACACAAAACAGGAAAAATTGCATTTTTGGGCGCCACAGGTAGGGCTTGGCGCCACCTGTGGCGCTGGAAACAGTTTGCTCTTTCAAGGCAGCGCCCTGGTGGGCGCCGACGCTACTCAGGGCGCCGATGATGGGAATTTATCCTATTTCGACCGGGACTCGATTAATTCGACCCTAGACCTACCCAAACACGTATAAAAGCAAGTCTAAACTCAATTCTGAGGAGAGGATGTGACTTTTAGAGGAAAACACACGCACATAGCCGTTGTAGAGGCCGGAATTCATCAAGTTCCATCTTTCTTCCACCAAACATAGTAATTCTTATGTTTCTTTGTATGATTTGTTGTTTTGCTACCATGTCTATGTGGAGCTAAACTACACATTCTTGGGTTGTGGTTCTTTCATGAATATTGTTATTCGAATATTGATTTTGATTTCTTAGTTTATCATATTAGTTTATTTATTCAATCTTGCGCTTAATTATTTGATTGCTTAATCACCAATTGAATACTATCTATGAATCTAGAGTTGAACTCGAAAGTGGGAATCCTAGATTGCATATAGGATTGAGTAGAGCAAGTTCTTGAACCTGGGCATCGGGGAACAGATTTGCGGTTAGGATAGACATATACCTAATTGCCTTGCTTGGTTAATTTACAGGAATTATAAATGCGTTCTTGTTGATTCTAACTCCATAGACATATTGGCGTTAGGTTAGCTTGGATAGGCGAGTAAGAACTCGACAAATTCTTATGGGCAATATTAACCCTGTTAACCAATAAACTAGATAAATTAATTAGTTAATTCAATTGAAGAATACAATACGATTGTTAGATAGCCTATAACCCTAGATCGTTTTCATTACATTGATATCATAAAAATCTGTTTTTCCCTTGTTCAGAGTTCACTATTTTTTTCCTTATTTTAATTAGTTTAGAATAAAAAATTATTAGGTTTAATTCTTGTTTAGATAATGATAGTCTAATTTAGTTAAGAGTTAATCACAAGTCCTCGTGGGTTTGACATCTGAGTTTTAGTCATTTTATTACTTGACGTATGCGTATAGTTGCGTGTGTGTTTGGCCGCAACATGTTTTTGGCGCCGTTGCCGGGACTTAGCAATTAACTATTCTTCTATATTAGTCTTTTACTTTTATCTTTACAAGTTTTGATTTTGTTTTTCTCGTTTTGTAAATATTTTTATTTTTCAAATAATTTTGATCTTTCTATTAGTGTGTTTCTAGTTCTCTCAACATGACATCTGGGGAAGAAATATCTGGAGGTAAGGTTATTGATGAAGACGGTTGGTTGAGGGAAGACTTTTTTGGCCCGTCTTTTTGTCTTGTCATAACCTGAACTCTGGGAAGTCAGAATTTGAATATGAGATTAAGCGTTGGTATTGGGAAGAATATTCATGATTAAGGGAATACGAGGAACGGCGTTATCTTCTAACAAAATTGGTGAAAGACAGGTCTAAGGAGAGAGTTGAACTTGCACAAGAAATTGATAGGTTTGGCTTGACTGTGCGTAACTTAGATGCATATTTGAGTGCAAAGGTTGATGCGTGTAACGCCTAACAATTTAATGATGAGTTGTGTGAAGTTGAAAAAAATCTTCTAGACCAAATTGAGGAGCTAAAACGAGAGTACCAATCATTAGAATATTATTCTTGAGGATGTCAATGTTCGGAAGAGTGTACCAGAGTCATATGAGGGAGTAGGTAATGTTATATTTGAAGACTCTAGTGCATGCAAATATGAGGATATAAATAGTAATACAATTCTAAAGTCGGGGCGTGTTGGTCCTCATTCTAAACATTTCTCGACATTGTGTTTAGATGATGACATGAAAATCGAGTCATCTGAGCCTTTGGAGGAGTCAATGGAAGAGGAACAGGCTGCTTACATTCTTGGATTTGTTGTGCCAGAGAGAAAAAAATACATTCCTCATATAAAGGCCGAGAAGTATAGAGTGAAAAATTTATTACTTGGCCTATTTATTTTGGTATCCCCACCAAAGGAGCATAGCCGCAGACTTGATGTCATGGTAGGGGTACAATTCATAAGTTCTAAGTGGAGGCATAAAGTGGTTCACGTAGTGCCGCGACGTTAAATTAGGCTCTTGTTGGGAGGCAACCCCGCTTTACTGCTTTCTTTTAATTTTGTTTATTATATTATTTTTATTATTTTTATAGTGTTGTTTTGTTTTGTAGGATTATGAGCATAGGAAAAAAAGCCAACGGAAGAGGGCAAAAGCGAGCTAGATGGTTGGAAATAAGTGTGGGGTGCCCGCACAAAGGACCATCCTTGGGAGAAGTCTGTGTATTCTGTGAGCTGCTGGTGCTTCGGCCTTGGCATTTTAGGGAGTTTCTTGTCCACCCTCGTTATTTTTTGCTTTATTTGTGCATAGGGGACACTGCACTCTTTTAAGTGTGGGGTGAGAAATTCCTTTGTCATTAATAGTATTATATTAGTATGCTGATTTCTTAGTTTTTTTTTTCCAGTTTCGTAGTTTTTTTTTTTTTTTTATCATAGTGTAGTATTTTAGGTGATTAATTTTATAATTAAAAGAAAAGAAAAAAAATTGAAAAAATCGGACTTTTCCCGACGATGGATCTGATGGACAATTTTCTTGAGGGATTAAAGTCCGAGTAAAATACCAAAAATATTTTCTTTTATTCTTTAGGTAGTTAGGTAGTATCGCTTAGCTTTTCATTCGACACCGGTTCTTTTCCAAGGGTGTAGCTCGAACCGGGTATTCTAGTTAGTTTTTATTTTTATTTTTTAGGAGTAGGTTAAGGAATAAAATTGAGGTGCTCTAAGATACCTATTGACATGGTTTGTCACGACCCAATTTACCACACGGGTCATGATGGCGCCCAACAACAGGGTTAGGCAAGCCAACATAAATTCTACTAAGTGTTACCCTTCCCATGTGACTAATTAATCCAACCTTTTCCAGTTTTAAGCATTTATTTACATGATATTAGCCGGTGACATGAAAATAAGGCATCTGATGCGTGAGTCAAAAAATAAGCATACGTATGCAAATGCAGCCCAAAACCCAAGTTGTATGCACGTGTGTGTGCCAGGAACTAGTGTCACGAGTAACATGGGCAACTATCAGAATACACCAGAATACATAAATATATATACAATCCCATAGTCTGAATGAAATAGACGGGGAAAATAACAAAGGAAACTCCAGGGTGCTGCCAGGAAGAGCAGCTCACCGTGAAGCATAATCAACACCGGTCAGTATCTAGCACCGGACTGATAATCAGACGTACCAACCTCCGGACCTGTATAGTCAAGTACAGGAGAAAAGAAAGTGCAGCATGAGTACATACATAAATATGTACCCAGTGAGTATCCCGCCTAATCTCGAAGAAGTAGTGACGAGAAGTCGACTCGATACTCATTAAGGTCCAACAGTAATAAAGTAAGCAAGATGTAAGGAAAACAGTAGGCATGTAAGACAAATTACCAAGTACATAAATATTAGACATTAAATAACAATCCAAAATCCACCAATGTTGGTATCCGCTGTGGCGTACGGCCCGATCCCATCCTGTAATCCTTGTCGTGGCGTACGGCCCGATCCCATCCTGTAATCCTCACCGTGGCGTACGGCCCGATCCCATCCTGTAATCCTCGCCGTGGCGTACGACCCGCTCCCATAATATACTCTCTCATCACTCTGCCGTGGCGTACAACCCGATCCCATAATATAGTCAATCATCACTCTTCCGTGGCATACGGCCCGATCCCATAATATAGTCAATCATCACTCTACCGTGGCGTACGGCCCGATCCCATAATATAGTCAATCATCACTCTGTCGTGGCGTACGACCTGATCCCATAATACAGTCAATCATCACTCTGCCGGGGCGTACGACCCGATCCCATCCTGTGATTATTCTTATCACACTTAAATCAAGCAAAGTAAAACAACGTTCAAAGGAAACAATACCAATCACACAAGAATACAAGTCATATTTAGGCTACAATAGGGAAACAATGAACATGATGTGTCCTAACTACCCGAACGAAGCAGTAATAGCCACTACGTACGGACTCTCATCACTTGGTACGTACATATCCCCCAAACAAGATCACATAGCAATCAAGGTTACCTAGAGGGACAATTTACCTCTTACGAGGTTAGAAAGGAGACTCACCTCGATAAAAGCACTCCTCAGACCAAGGACCAGATCAAAAGATGCGCCCGAACTCCGAAACTACTCCTGACGGCTCACAACTAGCCAAACATGATGTAATTGAATCAATTTAAGGTTCAAGAAGAAGAATTAGCAAGAATTCCTAAAATCTAACATTCTTGACGATTCTTGAAATTTTGAGCCCAGGCCCACGCGTTCAGATTTCGAAAAATCTTGGAGGAATAGATTACCCGAAGCCTAAGGAGAGAAATTATATAATTTATTTAAGAATTTATGGCTAATCTGGGATAATTCACTAATTATCAAAGCCCTAGAAGTTTCTACCCAATTTTCCCGTGATTTGGTATTTTAAGAATAAAAATAGTTGAATTCCATGTATAATTGACAACTTAGGGAGAAATTGCTCACCTTGGATGATAATAGAGTTGGACAACCCCTCCAAGCTCTAAGGTCTTTTAAGGTAGTTTAGGAATTGAAAATGAGGAAGAAAACCCGTGTTTTTGGGTCCTTAAATAAGTCTATCTCACAGGGATTTTCGCACCTGCGACTTTGGGACCGCAGGTGCGGTCCTGCACCTGCAAGGATAAATCCGCACCAGCAGAGTCGCACCTACGAAGGAAATCCGCACCAGCGGACTCGCACCAGCGGGCACAAGTCCGCACCAGCGGTCACACCAGCTGATGTGCACCAGTAGTGATTTTTGCTGGTTTTTGGCCTCGTGCGGGGTCCGGGAGGCACCTGGCCCACCCGAGCCCCCGTCAAAATATACCCACAAGTCCCAAATCATCATACAGACTTGCTCGAGCCTACGGATCACTCATAACATCGCTAAAACTCAAAATCACTCTCCAAAACCCCTTGAATCAAATTAAGAACTTAAGGAATTCTAGAATTCACCTCATCGCGCTGAACGGGCCTATACTACTCGGAATGACTTCAAATTTTCCGGACAAGTCATAAATGACTATACGGAACTATTCCAGTCCCGGAATTCTGTTCGGACCTCGAAAACACAAAAATGCATCCCAAACCAAAATATGGACTTAAGGAACTTCTTGTTTCAATATTGGGCGCTGACATGCCCCCGGGTCATCAAAAACCCGATCCGAACATACGCCTACGTCTGAAATCACCACACGAAGCTACTAGAACTGACGAAACTCGATTCCGGGGTCGTTTACCCAAAATGTTGACTGAAGTCAAACTTGGCCTTAAAGGCCAACCTTAAGGAACCAATTGTTCTTATTGCACTCAAAACACCTCTGAATCCCGGATCACCAATCCCCGCAAGTCATAAATCATAAAATACCGCTATGGGAAGTTTCATTTAGGGGAATGGGGCCCGATAACGCAAAACGACCGGTCGGGTCGTTACATGGTTGGTGTTGGCTAGTTAAGTTATGGCATGCGCTCTGTCTTCCTGCATATATGATTTGAATTGTAATGCCCATATAAATTAAGTAGCCTACTCGTTGACGCCTATTTCTTAGTTGATTGACTTGTATGCTACCTAGTGCATTGTTGCTTAAAAATTCTCAACTTGTTATGCTTGCTTGACTTGAGAGTCACACAGAACCATCTTGAGTGAGTCAAGTACCATGTGTGTGTAAGGATTGTTGATATTTTGTGCTATCCCGTGTAGTCTATAACTTTCCCCTTGTGTTATCAACGCGAAATCATTAAGTTATGCTAGTCTAGGAGATGACGTAGGCATTTATTTCTTGATCATAAAAGTGCTTGTCACTGACAACTAAAATTTTCCCGTTGCTAGCCCTTTTGAGCCTATAGACCGTTTCCTTGACAACCACATTACAAGCCTATATCCTTTTGTTCTTAATTTACATTGTTTTGATCCTTTTACCTCTTAAAGCACTTTAATTGTGAAATGAGCGCTAAAAGAAGTAAGAAAGGACTAAGTGTGGGATGGATTTTGAGTGGAACCATGGAAGAGCCCGTAAGGTGCACTAAAATTGTGAAAAAAATTCACGAGCTTATGAACTTCATAGTATGGAGTGTGTAAAGAAAAAAAAGAAAAAAAAAAGCAAATAAAAGTTCAAATAATGTAGAAAAACACACATCTCCTAATCATTCTCATTCATGCTAGTGAAACTATAGAGGTGCTTAATGGAGAAGAGGGCTATGTTATATATGATGTATACAAGTGTATGGATTGAGAATAAATTGAGCTTGATTTTCGAGTGTAGTGTATTAAAGTGCTTAGGAGGGTTACTCACTATTCCTAAATATATCCTACCCATCCCTTAGCCTACATTACAACCTTAAAGTCCTAATTGATCCTACATTTAGCTAGCTTAGATTAGTAGAGATGTACACTACGGGCAAGCTAATGGTACGACCACGGGATGCACATGAATTCTTTGTGAGAGTGAGTGAAGTTTGTTCAATTGTGTGATGTCCTTAATTTATGCTCAATGACATATTTGAATGTGTGGACTACATTGATATTCACTCTTTTGTTTGTGGTGAGGTCACTTGGTCTCATGACCGATTGGTGATGTTGTATTGTTTATTATGTTGGGTGAGTGTGTGAGTTGAGGATGCTTAGTGGTAACGAGTCATATTTTGAGGTAAGGTGGTTGTGGAGGGGTTTCTTGAGTTGTTTGAGTTCCTTGAATAATATTGAGTATACTTGGGCTATTTAAAAGCGGGAAGAATGTGAAAATTGTGTGTTCATGCTTAATTGTCAATATCGATTATATTCAAAAGGTAGACTATTGATTGTATTAATTGTGAAGTCCTATTTTATAGTGCTAATCACGTGTTGGAGGGTAGTATTTTTTCCCATTGCTCGAGGACGAGCAAGATTCTAAGTGTGGGGTGTTGATGTTTAGCTTAAAGTATATATATTTTCATGTATATCACTTCATATTTTACTTTTGTTATGTGAGTTTTAGATGTTAATTGTGATGATCTATATTTATTTTTGGTGTTTTTATGTGAAGGAATGATTTGGGAGCAATTGGGGACAAAACGCACAAAATTAGAGTGAAAACTTACAAAACCGGAAAAATTGCATTTTTGGGCGCCACAGACAAGGCTTGGCACCACCTGTGGCGCTGGAGATAGTTTTCTCTTTCAAGGCAGCGCCCTGGTGGGCGCCCTTGACACTACTCAGGGTGCCGATGACGGGAATTTATCGTATGATGACTGGGACTCAGTTAATTCGACCCTAGACCAACCCAACAAGTATAAAAGCAAGTCAAAACTCAATTTTGAGGAGAGGACGTGACATTTAGAGGAAAACACAAGCACAAAGCCGCTGTAGAGGCCGGAGTTCATCAAATTCCATATTTCTTCCACAAAAATTAGTAATTCTTATGTTTCTTTGTATGATTTGTTGTTTTGCTACCATGTCTATGTGGAGCTAAACTTCACGTTCTAGGATTGTGGTTCTTTCATGAATATTCTTATTCGAATATTGATTTTGATTTCTTAGTTTATCGCATTGGCTTATTTATTCAATCTTGCGCTTAATTATTTGATTGCTTGATCACCAATTGAATACTATCTACGAAGGGAATTCTATATTGCATATAGGATTGAGTATTGCAAGTTATTGAACCTGGGCATCGGGGAACGGATTCACGGTTAGGATAGACATATACCTAATTGCCTTGCTTGGTTAATTCACAGGAATTATAAACGCATTCTTGTTGATCCATAGACATATAGGCGTTAGGTTAGCTTGAATAGGCGAGTAAGAACTCGACAGATTCTTATGAGCAATATTAACCCTGTTAACCTATAAACCAGATAAATTAATCAGTTAATTCAATTGAAGAATACAATACGATTGTTAGATAGCCCATAACCCTAGATTGTTTTCATTACGTTGATAACATAAAAATTTGCTTTTCCCTTGTTTAGAGTTCACTATTTGTTTTCTTTGTTTTAATTAGTTTAGAATCAAATATTATTAGGTTTAAGCACAAGTCCTCGTGGGTTCGACATCCGACTTTTAGTCACTTTATTACTTGACGACTGCGTATACTTGCATGTGCGTTTGGCCGCAACAGGAATCCGTCTACGTGAGCCATAATATTCTCTTCTCAGGAAGGTATCTGCAGCATCACATTTTCTCCCCATCCACAATCTCTCCCGCGAACTCAAGGTGATTCTCCTCTATCGATCGAATAAACCTCGACGCATGTTCTCGAAGGACCGGAGCATCGAAGGATTTCTCTAGTGCAAAATCTTTCTTCAAAGAAAAACAACTCGAGGTTAACTCGTCGTACGCCGGCGGTGTATCACCGACAGGGAAAGAAGAAGAGGTAGAGTTTCCCTCTTCTTGGTGAGCGGATTTGGGCACGACATCCATAACTATTCGAATAAAGATAAAGAGGGAGAAAGCTCAAGCAACGCTTTGAACTAAAGAAGAGCTGAGAGAAGGAAGAGAACTGTAAAGAGAAAACTAGTTTTGACGCTGCAAAACCTTAAAGAAAGAATATATATCTATAGAATAAGCGGTGAGTATTCATCTACTTTGAGGGCCAATTAATTCTTATAGGGTCGTTATAGCTTTTTGGGAAGTGTACCGGCAGGGCCACCTCGGTCAGTTCACATTCATGTCATATGAATGACGCTGTCATACAACGTTCGAGGGATCAAAAATCCCATGCCAACCTATCCTCGAGAAGGTGTCCAATCTCGAGGATCTCTATTACTACAAGTACGATCTCCAAAGAGCTAAATTCAGAGCTCGAAGGTCGACTTTTGCATAAACATTGCAGAGCAAAATTTGAAGATATGAAACAAAATGATCTCTTGCATTCCAAGAAATATGTTTACAAGGGTATTTTACAAAGCTCCCCCTATCCTCTGTACAAAAAATAAAAAGCAAAAATAGTAAGTAAGTCTACTTTTCGCCTTCGCTACTGCCCGAGTCGCTTCAAGGGCCCTTATCCAAAGTGGTTGAGATTGATGATTCTTCCTCCAAGGCTACGTCTTCTTTAATATCGGCAGAGAGATCGGCACCTTTGACACTCGCTTCCTCGAAGGCTTGCCTCCTAGCTTGCACGCAAGCATGAGCAATAGCCCGAGCCAGTTTCAGCTCGGCCTTTTCGGATATCTCCCTGGCCCGATAATTTGCAGCGGCATCATCCCTTTTGTATGAGGAAACAAATTCATCGGCCTCGGACTTGACCGCGGATAATGCAGCAGCCTCCTCCTGAGCACCTCGAAAAAGGCCTTGAGTCGAGGATAGCTCTTCCCGAAGTATGTCCCTCTCCGAGGCCACGGCATAATTCAGCCGCGTCAGCTCGAGGATCTCAGCGTCCTTGGCCACAATCCCAAAGCTGCCCCACTAGAGCATCCTTTTTCCCAATCTGCAAATACAGAAGACAAGCTAATTAGCATCAATTATGGCAATAAAAGACAAGTTCATGGGTACTAAATTACCTGCTCGATAAAGTTGTCCTCTCATGGAACGCTCTCTCTGAGTGTGCTCGGTGGTCGACCAGCTCCTCCTCTTTTTCGGGCATGCAGAGCCTTCAGCTCGTTAATCTATGATGTAAGCTTCTAGAGCTCCTCCTCACGGCAAATCAGCTCGTCATGTAGCTTAGAGAAATCTTGGTCATACAACTTCTTGACCTACAACACAAAGGAAGGAAGTTAGAAAAGCAAGGGTAAAAATTTGAAGCACAAATAGTATATCAAGAAGATCACTTGCTTTTGAAGCCCTTAGCCTCCTCGAGAGCGACGGGGGGATCGAGATCGGTCTCATCCTCAACGCCTTCAAAATAATCTCTGAATTTATCACCCCCTCCAGGAGAGGTCCCCAAACCGGAGGCATTCCGACCTTGGGCATCTCGTATCTTCCCTGGAGAAAATGACGGGCCCGATTGAAATCCGCCTGCAGCATCAACTTCCATCAGGGCTTCCTCTCAACCCCGAAAAACTTCAGAAGCGATCCCTCCGAACTCACCAACACGGACTGTACCATGTCCGACGAGTGGCTTGGGGACTGAACTCAAACCCTCCTCGAGGGTCTCCTCAACACGAGGTGGGTCCACATCGGCCGCCTCCAACTCAACAGTCGTCTTCCTAGCAAGTTTCGAAGCATCAACGCTTTGTTTTACCCTTTGTACCAAGGGGCAGGTATCATCATCTTCTTCCTCCACACAAAGGCTCTCAGTGGACATTGAGGTAAGGACCGTTGCGTCGGTCTTGTGCTTTTGAGCCTTTGCTTTCTTAGATTTCGGAGACTCTGCCAATGTCTCCCTCTTCCTTTTCTTATCCTTAGCAGTCTTTGATGCCTCTTCCTCACAAGGAGGAGGCGGTATCATCGACACGCCTTCCCAAGGCCTGCACACGCATGATGTATTAAACTCACCGCCATAGAGAATACTTACAAAGAATGAGGAAACGGAAACAATAAAAGCATACCGTGGTTCTTGGACTGCGACCGCGCTTTGGCCAAATCGCACCAGACGAGCTTGCTGTATGGAAAAGCGGAGTCCAAAAGTTTGATGCATCCTGGACGATTCTGGACCGCGCTAGGGAACAAAACGGTGGCTACACAATCAGTAGAAAATTAATAAAAAGAGAAGGAGGTCAGATCAAAAGAAGAAAAAGAGGTGGTAAAGCATACTCGATATGGGATACTTACGCTTCATGTTCCATTCCTCCGGGAATGGCATCCTATCAGCAGAGATGAGGTCCGAGGTTCTGAATCTAACAAATCGGCTCATCCATCCCGGGTCTTTGTCCTCGTCGATGCAAGCAAAGAATGCCTTGGCAGATCGACGATGTAGCTTGATTAAACCCCCTCGAAAGAGACGAGGGCTATTGTAACGACACAGCCGGTCGTTCCGAGAGTTTAACTGTTTCCCCCCATTTCTGCTTCATTGCTTGTGTTGTTCATTTATTTTGTGTGGTGTTGGGTTGGTTGGCTCGGGTTCAGAGTGGTCGTGGTGAGAATTGAGGCACTTAGCCTCTTAAATGATCTTAATAGTTGGAAAACAATCAACCGGGTGTTGACTTATAGGTAAACGACCTCGGAATGACGATTTTATGGCTCAGATAGCTTCGTTAGGTGATTTGGGACTTAGGAGTGTGATCAGAATGTGGTTTTGAGGTCCGGAGTAGAATTAGGCTTGAATTGGCTAAATTGAGTGCGCTCCATTTGCTTCGAAGTTGCTTGTTTGGTTAGTATGATTTAGACGTTTATTGTTTGGTATGGCGGGACTCTATCCTGGCCTTTATAAAAATTATTTATTCTTAGAGGTTTGTAAACAGATGTCATGTACGTAAAAGATTGTATGGCCTTGTCGGCCCATGTTCAGTATACGAGTGGTTATTTTGATCTTATAGGCCCATATGTCTTATGAATAAGTTGGTATCACATGTTGTATTTTACTTATCTCATGACACCCTTCCTGCTCAGTTATCTATGATAGTATGACATGAAAAGATTATGTTGGTACTCGGTTGAGTAAGGTACCGGGTTCCCGTCGCGGCCCATCTATTTGGGTCATGACAATTTTGCATTGGGTTTTTGGATTGGGTTGGCTTAAAATTGGTCCAGTCCGGCCAAGGTTCACTAGACCCGCTTTTGTTTAATTAAACTTTTAAAATCTAATTAATTTAATTAAATACTAAATTAATGTACTAAATTATCTAAAATTGTAGAATTATACTAACTATCTACTTGTATTATTTACATAATTAGTCAATCTTAAATTATTAAAAGAAAAATTAGTAATTTTAACACTAAAACTAAAAATGTTGAGAAACAAACATTTTTTGTGATTTTCTTCTAATAGTATAATCAAATTATTTAATTAGATACTAGATTCAATTAAAAACCTAATAATGCTACATGATTAGGATTTAAATATTTTTTGTTATTTTCCATGACTTCAAAAATGAAAAATGCAACTAAATGCTAATAATTTCAAATAATTACCAAAATTCTTAAAAAAACTTTAATTAAATAGGAATAATCTATTTATTAGTTTTGTAGGAATATTTTTGTGGGGTAAAAATTACATGCTCAAACATATTCACCCTTATTCCTGCTTATCAATCCTCCCTTATTCCTCGTGTTGTGGCGTGAGGGCCGATGCCACTATATCAGTACCAAACACTCAGTATACACAATCAATTTACAGTCTAAATCACAAGGCCTTTACGATAAATAAATAGCAAACTTAACCAAGCAAGGGAAACCTTAATCAATATAAAGTCTACTCAAATAATACTACGCATCGAGACCAATCCAGCAATTTACAACAAAAAGGTGCCACCAAGTCAAATTAAGCAAATATCAGGGATTAGGAGACTTATGGGAAGAACTAACATAGCTAACAGGAGAAGATATTGATTAACACGTAGCAGTTAAGCATGGAAGCATTTAGAGCATATAACAATTAAGACAGGAAATGAAACACTTAAAGGAAAGCAGTAAATCAAGGAGAACAGATAATTCGACGACGTATAAGCACTTGTCACCTCGCATATACGCCGCTCACATGGATTTCACGTAATCACATAGTCCAAAGGCTCCTAATTCCCTCAAGTCAAGGTTAGACACAACACTTACTTGATCCACAAGCCAGTCACTGCTCAATTACCGCTTTTCTTCTAGTTCTCACCTCCGAACCACTCGTATCTATCCATAATTAACTTAATAACATCAAATATTGCTAAAGAAATCAATTTCTGAAGTGAAAGATTGAAAGAAACGAGTCAATAATCACTAACCTATTATTTGGGGAAGAAGTGGTCTTTGAAAAATCGCCTAGAGGGTTTCTTGTGTTTGGAAGTTTTGAAAAATGAGAAAAATTTCGTCTAAGTCAAGACATACCAACTGCAGATGTCACATTTGTGACCAGAGATTCACAATTGCGAAGCTCGCAAATGCGAACCTGTCGCATTTCTGCAGTCTTCGCAAATGCGAGTTATCCATTCGCAATTGCGAACATCAAACCTCCGCAAATGTGATATCATCGCAAATGCGAGACTACCCATTCTCAGCCCTTGCTCACAAATATGATGATTCTTTTCAAATGTGAGGCTCGTATTTTCAAGCTAGACCTCGCAATTGCGAGACCTGAAGACCTGATGCACACCAGAAATTTTTCCTAAGTTCATTTCACTCCATAGCCTATCTGAAACTCACCCGAACCCTCGGGGCTCCATACCAAACATGCACACAAGTCTAATAACATCATACGAACTCGCTCGTGCGATAAAATCGCAAAAGAACACCTGGAACTACGAATTTATCACCAAATCACATGAATCTCCCAAGAACACTTTGAAATTCCTATTATCACAACCGGACGTCCGAATCACATCAAATCAGTTAAACCAAATTTCATAGATAGGGTATAAATATCATAACAGACATGTACCGGGCTCCGAACTAAAATACAAACCTGATACCAACGAGATCAAAGATTAACCAATTTCTTAAAACCATTAAAATTTCAGACTTACAATTTTTAACAAAAAATCATATCTCGAGCTAGGGACCTCGGAATTTGATTCCGGGCATACGTCCGGGTCCGAGTCTGTTTACTCAAAACGTTAACTGAACTCAACTAAAATTATCTTTTAAAGCCAAAAGTTATTATTTCATCTATTTTCAACATAAAATCTTTCCGGAAACATGTCCGGACTGCACACACAAATCGAGGAGGGTAAAAATGAGTTTTTAAGGCTAAAGAGCGCAGAATTGAGTTCTAAAACATAAGATGACCCTTTGGATCATCACAAATCTATTCACAACTAGTACAACACCATCAATATACGCGAAAGGAATGAATTCCACAAGAAAAACTACCAAAATAGAATCAAAACCTAAAATTGGCTCAAACCTGGCCCCCGAGCCCACATCTCAAAATCCGACAAAAAATACAAAACTTGAAAGCCCATTTACTCACGACTCCATACATACGGAATTTATCAAAATCCGACATCATTTGGTCCCTCAAACCCCCAAATCCAACTCTCCAAAATCCCAAGCCCTAACCCCTCGTTTTCACCCCTAATTTCAACCAATTAAATGATAAAACCACGGGAAAAAGTCATAGATAGGAGTATTAGAGCTCAAGAAACTTACCTCACTGGAAACCCCTTGAATCTCCCGTCAAAATCACTCCAAAAGCTCCAAAAACCGATTTGAAAATGGTGGAAATGAACCAAAATTCGCGAAGTCTCCTTTTTATACTTTCGGCCCAGGCCTTCCGCACCTGTGGCTAATTATGCGCAGTTACGGTGCCACATCTGCGCAAAAACATCCGCACCTGCGAAAACCACTAAAGTCCTTCACTTCCGCACTTGCGCCTAGGTTCCGCACCTACGGGCATGCATCTGCGCACATCCTTCCGCTTCTGCGGAACTGGCCATTCTCCCTTCTTCCACATCTGCGCCCCAGGTTTCACACATGCGGGCTCGCAGATGCGACTTCTCCTACACACCTGCGGACCAGCCTACCTCAACTTTGTCCGCACCTGTGAACTCCCACGCGCACTTGCGGACTTGCACCTGCGGCTCCCCATCCGCAGGTGCGGAAGACACCAGCAGAATCAACTATCTCCCATCACCAACAATTGATCTGTTAACCACCCGAAACATACCCGAGGCCTTTGGGACCTCAACCAAACACACCAACAAGTCATATAACAACCTATGAACTTATTAGAACCTTTGAAACACTCAAAAAAACATCAAAACACCAAATTACCCTCGGATTCAAGCCAAAGAACTTCTAAACTTTCAAATTCCGCAAACGACACCGAAACCTACCAAACCACGTCCGAATGACCTCAAATTTTACACTCACGTCATAAATGACTCTACAAACCTACTCCGACTTGCGGAATTTCATTCTAACCCTGATATCAAATATTCCACTACCGACCAAAATTGCCAAATTTCCAACGTTCGCCAATTCAAGGCTTATTCTACCACGGACCTCCAAATTACATTCCGGACGCGCTCCAAAGTCCAAAATCACCTAACGGAGCTAACCGAATAATAAAAATCCAAATCCGAGATCTTTTACACATAAGTCAACTTAAGCTTCTAAATAAGAGACTAAGTGTCTGATTCCACTCCGAAACCACTCCGGACCCGAACCAACCAACCCGATATAATACAATACAGTCGTAAAGAAAAAAAGAAATAGGAATGGGGGAAACGGGGCTATAACTCTCAAAACAACCGGCCGGGTCATTACATCCTCCCCTTTCTTAAACAAACGTTCGTCCTCGAACGAGTCTAGAAATATACCTGGAGCCTAAAATAGGTGTGGATATCTGCTCTGCATCTCCCGCTAGGTTTCCCAGGTGGCCTCCTCCACAGACTGGCCTCTCCACTGCACCTTCACTGAAGTTATGTCCGTTGACCTCAGCTTTCAAACCTGTCGATCCAAAATAGCCACCGGCTCCACATCATAAGTCATATCACCCTCCAACTGAACCTTGATGAAGTACATGGGACGGATTGGCAACATACTTTCGAAGTATGGAAACATGAAATACCGGATGCACACTCGACAAGCTGGATGGCAAGGCAAGCTTATAAGCTACCTCCCGTATCCTCTGAAGCACCTCAAAAGGCCCAATGAACCGGGGGCTCAACTTTCTCCTCTTCCCAAAACTCATAACACCCTTCATGGGTGATACCTTCAGCAAAACCTTCTCCCCAACCATAATAGACACATCACGGACCTTCCTGCCGCATAGCTCTTCTGCCTAGACTGTGCCGTGCGAAGCCGCTCCTGAATCAATTTCACCTTATATAATGCATCCTGAACCAAGTCTTTACCCAAGCGCCTAGCCTCACCCGGCTCAAACCATCCTATAGGAGATCTACACCTCCTTCCATATAAAGCCTTGTATAGAGCCATGTGAATACTCGACTGATAACTGTTGTTATATGCAAACTCCACGAGCGGCATAAACTGGTCCCATGAACCCCAAAGTCAATGGCACAAGCGCGCAATATGTACTCCAATATCTGAATAGTGTGTTTGGACTGTATGTCCGTCTAAGGGTGAAAAGTTGTGCTCAACTCAACCTGAGTAGCCAACTCTCGTTGCACGGCCGTCCAAAACTGTGATGCGAACTGAGTATCACTATCTGAAATGATGGAAACAAGGACACAATGCAGTATCTCTCGAATATAAATCTCAGCCAACTGCTCTGAAGTGTAAGTAGTACCAATAGGAATGAAGTGTGTGGACTTGGTCAACCGATCCACAATAACCCAAATAGCATCGAAATTCCTCAAATTCCGTGGAAACCCAACTACAAAGTCCATGGTGATCCGCTCCCACTTCTACTCCGGGATATCTAATCTCTGAAGAAAGCCACCCGGTCTCTGATGCTCATACTTAACCTGCTGACAGTTGAGGCACCGAGCTACAAACCCAACTATATCCTTCTTCATTTGCCTCCACCAATAGTGTTGTCTCAAATCCCGGTACATCTTAGCGGCACCCGGATGGATGGAATACCGCGAGTTGTGGTCCTCCTCAAGAATCAACTCCTGAATCCCATCTACTTTAGGCACACATATCCCGCCCTACATCCTCAACACACCGTCATCAACAATATTCACATCCCTAGCATCACCTATCCTGAAGAACGAGCAGGTGGGGGTCATGATACTGTCGCTCCCTGATACGATCATAAAGAGAAGACCTGGAGAGCACACTAGACAATAATCGACTCGGCTCCAAAATATCAAATCTCACAAGCTGGCCCGCTAAGGCCTGAACATCCAATTCCAAGGTATCTCTGTTATTGGAAGATACGCTAAACTCCCCAAACTCTCCGCACGGCAACTCAAAGAATCCCCACCACATTGGCCTTCCCCGGATGGTATAAAATAGTGATATCATAGTCCTTAAGAAGCTCCAACTATCTCTGTTGATGCAAATTGAGATCCTTCTACTTAAACAGATGTTGCAGACTCCGGTGATCAGTATAGATCTCACAATGAACCTTATACAAATAATGATGCCAAATCTTCAAGGCGTGAAATGGATGCTAACTCAAGATCATGGACATGATAGTTCTTCTCATAGGTCTTCAACTGGCGCGAGGCATAGGCAATCACCCTACCCTCCTGCATAAGAACATATCCAATGCCTATCCTCGAGGCATCACAATACACGGTGTAAGAACCTGAAGCTGATGGCAGAACTAATACTGGAGTTGTGGTCAAAGCAGTGCTTAACTTCTGAAAACTCTCCTCACACTCATCCGACCACCTGAATGGATCACCCTTTTGGGTCAATTTGGTAAAGGACGATGCAATAGACAAAAATCCCTCCACAAAGCGACAGTAATAACCCGCTAAACCAAGAAATCTCCTAATCTCCGTGGCTGAGGACGGTCTAGGCCAACTCTGCACCGCCTCTATCTTCTTCGGATCCACCTGAATACCCTCAGTGGACACCACGTGCCCCATGAATGCTACTGAATCGAGCCAAAACTCACACTTGTAGAACTTTGAATAAAGCTTCTCCTCTCTCAATCTCTGTAATACAATCCTCAAATGTTGAGCATGCTCCTCCTGGCTACGAGAGTACACCATGATGTCATCAATGAATAAAATAACGAAGGAGTCCAAATAAGGCTGGAATACACTGTTCATCAAAAGCATGAACACTACTGGAGCATTGGTCAACCCAAAAGACATCACCAAGAACTCATAATGGCCATAATGGGTCCTGAAAGCTGTCTTACGAATATCTGAATATCAAATCTTCAACTGGTGATACTCAGATCTCAAATCAATCTTGGAGAACACCCTTGCTCCCTGAAGCTGGTCAAATAAATCATCAAACAAGGCAAAGGATACTTGTTCTTGACTATAACCTTGTTCAAATGCCTGTAATCAATGCACATCCTCATGGAACCATCCTTCTTCTTCACAAATAGAACTGGTGCACCCTAAGGTGACACACTAGGCTGAATAAACCCCTTGTCAAGGAGTTTCCAAAGTTGTTCTTTCAACTTCTTCAACTCTGCCAGTGCCATACGATACGGTGGAATAGAAATGGGCTGAGTGCCTGGCACCAAAGTCAATATCCCTGTCAGGCGGCATGCCCAGCAAGTCTACAGGAAACACATCTGGAAATTCACGTACTACCGGAACGGAATCAATGGCAGGAGTCTCTCCACTAACATCCCTCACAAAATCCAAATAGGATAGGAAACCCTTCTCAAACATAGGCTAAGCCTTCAAATACGAAATTATGCTACTGGGTACATAGTCTACAGAACTGATCCACTCAACCCTCAAAAATCCCGGCATCTCCGACGTCACGGTCTTAGCGTGACAATCTAGAACAGCATGACATGGAGATAACCAACCCATACCCAATATCACATCAAAGTCGACCATACTAAGCAACAAAAGATCCACTCGGGTCTCCAGAACCCTAATAGTAACCACAAATAGAACTACTACTACCCAAGGTGACACACTAGGCCGAATAAACCCCTTATCAAGGAGTTTCCAAAGTTGTTCTTTCACCTCCTTCAACTCCACCGGTGCCATACGATACGGTGGAATAGAAATAGGCTTAGTGCCTGGAACCAAATCAATACCAAAGTCAATATCCCTATCAGGCGGCATGCCCAGCAAGTCTACAGGAAACACATTCGGAACATTACGTACTACCGGAACAGAATCAATGGTAGGAGTCTCTGCACTAACATCCCTCACAAAAGCCAAATAGGATAGGCAACCCTTCTCAATCATTATCTAAGCCTTCAAGTATGAAATTACCCTATTGGGTATATAGTCTACACAACCGCTCCACTCAACCCTCGAAAATCCCGGCATCTCTAATGTCACGGTCTTAGCGTGACAATCTAGAACAGCATGACATGGAGATAACCAACCCATACCCAATACCACATCAAAGTCGACCATACTGAGCAACAAAATTTCCATTCGGGTCTCCAGAACCCCAATAGTCACCACACATGACCGATATACGCGGTCCAAAATAATAGTATCACTCACAAGAGTAGATTCATGAACAGATGAGACTAAAGACTCACGGGGCGTATCTAAAAAATGATCAAAATATGAGGCAACATATGAATATGTGGAACTAGGGTCAAATAATACGGAGGCATCTCTGTGACAGACTGAGACAATACCTGTAATCACAACATTTGAAGCAATAGCATCTGGTCTAGCTAGGAGTGCATATAAATGGGCATGACCACCATTTGACCGACCTCGCCCTCTAGGGTGACCCCTAGCTGACTGGGCTGGTAGTGAAGTAACTGGTGTTGAATTCGATGGTTGACTCCTCTACTGAGGCGGACCCCCATGACAACGAGAAAACTGCCTCCATATATGACCAAACTTCCCACACTCAAAACAACCCCCTGGTGCGAAGGACGGGGATTGAAGGAACCCCTAGCACGAGGATGACTGGTAAAAGAACCTGCCACGGAGGAGCCCAGAACTGATAGAGCACGGGACGAACTCTGGGCTGGGAGGCACTGAGTTATGAGTGGCCCTGATGAGAATTGTGAGAACCATGGTCCGGTGATGCACCATGGTGAACTGGGCGAGCAGACTGAGCATGCCTGAATGGACGGCCTCTGTCGTGCTGGAACTGAGCGCCATAAGCACCACTGAATCCACCCTGTCCACTCTTGATCCTCTCTAGGTCTGTGGGAACCAACCAAATCGCATGACGGGCCAACTTGAAGAACCTCATCTCATACTGTGTCACAGACATATCACCCTGTCAAAGCTGCTCAAACTGTCTGCGCAGCTTCTCTCGGTGGGGCTGGGTTACAAACTTCTTTAGAAAGAGAATGGAGAAGTAATAGTAGTAGTAGTAGTAGTAGTAGTAGTAGTAGTAGTAGTAGTAGTAGTAGTGGTAGTAGTAGTAGTCGTAGTGGTAGTGGTAGTTGTAGTAGTAGTAGTGGTAGTAGTGGTAGTGGTAGTAGGTGGTATTAGTGGTAGTAGTTGTATTCGTGGTAGTAGGTGTTAGTAGGTGGTAGTAGTGGTAGTAGTAGTAGTAGTAGTAGTAGTAGTAGTAGTAGTGGTAGTGGTAGTGGTAGTGGTAGTGGTAGTGGTAGTGGTAGTGGTAGTGGTAGTGGTAGTAGTAGTAGTAGTGGTAGTAGTGGCAGTAGTGGTAGTAGGTAGTAGTAGTAGTAGTAGTAGCAGTAGTAGTAGTAGTAGTGATAGTAGTGGTAGTAGTGGTAGTAGTGGTAGTAGTAGTAGTAGTAGTAGTAGTAGTAGTAGCAGCAGCAGCAGTAGTAGCAGTAGTAGCAGCTGCAGCAGTACTAGTAGTAGTAGTAGTAGTAGTAATACCAATAATAATAATAATAATAATAATTATTATTATTATTATTATTATTATTATTATTATAATAGTAATAATAATAGTAATAATAGTAATACTAATAATATTAATAGTAATAATAGTAATAATAATAATAATAGTAATACTAATAGTAATAGTAATAATAATACTATTACTATTTGTAATAATAATACTAAGAAGATCAATGTCCAACAATGTGTGCCAATTGTGGAGAGAATAATATTAAGAATTGGGTGCTGGACTACTAAATTTATGTCTTATAGTGGAAGGGTGCAATTGATTAAGAGTGTTCCATTTGAAATGCAAACGTATTGGGTTCAGATCTTTGTCCTACCTAAGAAGGTGATTCAACTTGTCACAAGCATCTGCAGAACCTTTTTATGGACTGGAAGCTGTGAAGCATCAAGGAAAGCACTGATCTCATGGGAATCACTATGTATGCCAAGGGCAGCAGGGGGTCTAAAGTTAATAGACTTCACTTTGTGGAATAGAGCAGCTATATGTAAGCTGCTATGGGCAGTAACTTCAAGGAAGGAATCCCTATAGGTGCAATAGATACATGGCTACTACATAAAGAACAAGGATACATTTACTATGAAAACTCTATCACAAGCTTGATGGCTTGTGAGAAAAATATTTGATGCAAGAAATTGGTTTGGAAACAGAGACTACAAGGTGGAACTGGAAAAATGTAGCAAAAGTGATGGGTTCAGCATCAAGAAAGCTTATGTATCTTTTCAACCACAATATACGAAGGAACATTGGAAAAATCTCACTATGGAGGCAAGGAAGTTACCTAGACACCATTTCATCTTGTGGTTATCCATCAGACATAGACTTGCAACTGTGGACAGACTAGAGAAATGGGGGATTAATGTTCCAAAGGGCTGTGTTTTATGTTCCATGGGAGTTACAGAATCATTAGCTCATATGTTCTTTGAATGAAATTATGCAAGATATATCTGGACTTCTTTACTGAGATGGATGGGTGAAAACAGACTTCCTAAGACATGGAATGGGGAAGTACACTAGATGTTTAAGAGGTGTCGAGGAAGCAGAGCTAAAGTACAGGTACTGGCATGACTCTTTATTGCAACAGTCTATCATATATGGAGTGAACGAAATGCCAAAAGATTTCAGAATGAAAGGAAGGAGAGTCAACAGAGACTTAGAGAAATTAGTCTCCAACTGCACATCATAGGACAAAAACAAGCATTGGAGGAAGATATTAGATGGGTTAAATAGTTATCCTAGCTAAGGGTTGATAGTTTGGATGTAAATGCAAAAGTTAATACTCTTAGATAGATAGAAATAGAGATGACTAGTTCTTGAGTCCAAATGGAACTAGTGGATATAAATATAAAAAATTGGTTGAATAAAATTTTTTACTTTGACAAAAAAAAAATGATACTTCAAAATTAAATAAACACTTCCCGTTCTAACTTCAGTCATTCTTTGAAGTGCATTTTAAGTTGAATATTGAGTATTTTCTTGGAGCAGTTTCATTTTTTTTAGTTATATACGACCAACATCCATTATTTTTAAGAACTTTTATTTTTATTTTATAACTCAAAGATAAATTTTAAATATTTTTTTCATTGAGTTAGGTACACGCGCAAAGTGCGTGCACGAAGACTAATATACTATAAAAGCACGAAGCTCGTTAGAAAAATATCGTTCGTCTTTTTTTACTCTTTAAAAGAGAATTTCACACAAGACAAGTCACTTAATTATTTCCCTGCTATTTAGGACTTTTAAACCAATTAAAATTGTTGCTATTAAATCTACTTCCTTATTTGAATTATGTAATAATTTTTAATATTTAAGGGTTTAAAATCATTATTTGTACCTTAATTTAACTTTCCAACAAAACTGCATCCAAGTAACCATAAAACTTCAATTTTCCAACGCCATATGCCTATATCTATTAAGATAAAACAATTGTTTTCCTTGTCTAAATTAAGATTATAGGGTTTCTCTTTAATAAATTTTTTGAAATGATTTGAGTCTATATGAACAAATAATTTTATGCACTTAGGAACCACAAAAAAACAAATTCCATGATCACCATACAAGAAAAAAAAAATTAAGAATAGAATTCAACCCGACAAAAGACAAAAAGAAAGAAAAGCAGAAAATGTTTTTTAACTTTAATCTCTTTTGATATAGAAAGTAGTCTTACCTTTTTTTTTTTCTAAAGAAAATATTTATTTTAGAATCCCGATGATAAATCATTTTTTTTAATTCTTCAGGAAAATGGCAAACTGATTCTACTTATAATCTATAGTCATAATAAACGTGTTTATTAAACCTTCTTCTTAGAAGAATAAATATTTAGATATGTAATTCTATACCATATACTACGTATTCTCTGTGTAGTTCACGTTCTTAAAGTGGTAACGTTATTTTAGAATCTTGATAAACTAAAATAATTAAGCACGATAATTAGAAGAAACAAATTATACTCCATTTTATACCAACTAAAAGTGTACGCTCTTACAACTTGTTTGGATGGTTGTTACGGTATCATAATGTATCGTATCGTCCTGTATTCTATTGTACTGTATCGTTTGATAAATACAATGTTTGAATAGATCGTGTCTTTTGCCATCGTTTCATGATATCACGTACCTGCAATATGAAGAATAAACTTGCAATATTATAAAGAAAAATTATGATACATGATTGTAGGCATATAAAATTTATCAGATTTAAATTCAATAAAATAATTTGAACTATATTTTACAATTCAAAGTATATTGGTCCAAATAAATATTATGGGCTAATATAATTGAATTAAGCATATAAGTTCAACACATATGAGTTAATAAATAAGTCTTAACCCATTGGGCTAGCTCTTTTAATTGGACTACAAATGATAAGCCCACTTTATTAGGCCCAATATATCATCTTCCTAGAGGCCCAGTGCCACGTGTCAAATGACGTGGCAAGCCAAGTCAAATGAAAGAGCCAATAGGACTGATGCGTGGCTAGAATTCATGATTTTAAGCATTATATACCTTGCATTTTATGTGCTT